>JAQGAC010000704.1:0-20240 GCA_034696585.1 Isotomurus maculatus
CATCCAGACGGACGGAATGACGGACAGACGCACACCTTACGTACTCCTATAAGCCCAATATTACCTGGGCTAAAAATTGAGACAAAGTGACTTTCAAAATTAATATACTTCCTTTTCCCAACCACAGCAAAGCTTACTTACATTAGGTATTTTATTTCCGTCAATTGCCCCAACCGCATAGCAGGGAGGATTTGCAAGAAGGCAAAGTGATATTGAATTTCTTATTGGATTGGAGTTGTCTTTAGTATCCCATTTCCTAATGTCACAGTGTCAGTGATTTATTACTTACATGAAGCGTTTTGGATTGCGTTTCTTGAAATTCATTCGTAATTCGTTGTTCTAACTATTTCATTTGCAATATAATTCTCCCTAACCATCCGACTGTGAGCAGTCTGAAATAAAACAATCTGCATTTAAAAACTGGTTTGTGGTTTTAATATCAACTAAAACTCGACGACGATAACGAAAAAATCAGAAAAAACCACGTAATGCCGATTTATTTTGTATTTCGAATACTACTCGATGGCTGGGAAATATTTCATATCCCTATCTAACGTAAGCTTCATTTTATTGTCTCCTAGCAATTTTCTTAAGTTGGGCTTGGTGCTGCTACCTTTATGAGGTTTGTCTGCAGTGGTTATACGTTAAATCTGGTGGACAGCAGGTGTACGAAGCCATAGAGTTCCTTATTTTTTTATTGGTTGATCTGACGTTGGACACGTATACTGCGGTGAATCATTTTGCACAAGGAAGAAATACGGAAGGAGTACTCACAATTGCAATTGTTGTGGTTGCAGGATTCATTGTAACTTTTATTCTCCACATAAGCATTCACAGGTTTAGCAGTAAAAATTAAATTCATTAATTCGAAAAGTTACAACTGATTTGATTGGACTAATTTTAATGTTCACAGGGAAAAAAATTACCAAGAGGAAGCTAATGCACGTGGGATTTTTTGGAGGATTTTGATTTATGTTCCATGTTTAACTCCTTTCTTTAGGTAGCGGAACTCATGTCAATTGAAAGGCAACCATTCAACTATTATTATAAATTGCAGTGGAATGCTGCGACTTCATTATGCTAAAGAACTTGCGAAGTCCTCTAAACCAAAAACACCAAACATAGCAGATGCACATGAAAGAACCCAATGGAAAAACTTCGAAATTGGTTCCTCGTGGGACCAAATGTTTGAAGGTTTTCATGAAAACTTTCCCCAAGCTATTTTACAAATTGTTGTTATGCTTGAAAAAGGCAGTTTCCACTGGACAGGTGATTTTATGCAGAAAACCTACATGTGTGAATGTAGAATAGGATTTAATTTAAATGCTCATTCTAGACATGGGTGCTTTGCTCCTCATAATAAATGCTGTCAAGGGTATCGCTATGGGTCCTCTCTACCTGGTGCAAGCGTGTTCTAGTGAGAAAAAGGAATTGACACGTGTTGAAAAAGCCATTGCTACTATGTCAAAAAGTAAGAAAATTATAAGCATGAACTGAAGTTTTAAATTAAGTGATCAAATTTTACATGCAGTGTAATTGTTTCAGTTGTTATGGTCCTCTGCTTTTCATTCTCAATCGTTTCATGGCGTTTTCTATTTCCCAATTCACTGATCTTTGCAACAGCTGTGGGAGTTTTCATGATAATTGTTTTCGTCGATCTCCCATTCATTTACATCGATGGATATGCAGGACGTTATCCACCTGTTCTCCAAATGGAGGACGAAAGAAATGGGAATTATAATAACAAACAACACATTCTGTTGCGATTACAACGAGGATATTATATAATTTTCACCATTTATGGGCTCATTGCCTTACTTTACCCAAGTTTTTGGCTTTATTGCGATATGCTATATTTCGAAAACACGCCAGAAAGGACCAATATCCGTGCATTCGTCATGTTTGCTTACTTTTCAAGCCTGATCGCAAGCTTAGCACTCTATCTTGTAAACAGGAGGAAGCTTTGGATTCGAGGTTTTTTCCCGTACTTCTTGGGGATGCTGATAGTCCGTATTGTACATCGCTTCTACAAAGTAAAAGGTAGATTAGAAGATTTTGGTAACGGAACCTATATCCATAAACTAATAGGAACATGAACAGAGATTTGCAAAGAATACAATTTATATGCAATTTTGAAGTGAAGCAAAAAATAAAAAGTACTTAATGAAAATCGAATACACGAGAATCATAATATATTCCCAACTTGGCCGTTTATTATGTTTAAGGCTCCCATTTCCTTTATTTGTTTTAAAGGGCGATTAAAAGAGGAATTTTAAGCCTCCCTGTGATTGAAAAAACAAGTGTACCACGGATTAAATCCTGAGCTGTCGGCAGCTCACTTATTCTCCTCCGTATCAAATGACCTAATTCGGAAACAACTTTCTCAATTCGGACGCAATTTGAGTCCTAGAATTAGAGCGCAGATTAGGATCATTTGCTTTGATCCTGTAGCACTTTATCTTTTAAACATATGAAAGTGTTGGACTGGATGTTTCATTCCAGTTTTCATGTCAATAGTGCGAATTGCACGTTGTTTGTACAAGGTAAACATATTGACGATTTTGGTAACGGGCAGTTTTGAAATAAATAAATGGAAATATTGTGAGGAATAAGCAGGTTCAAGAGAAAGCGGAGACAGCAAAATTCTGGTCCGTGATTGGGAGTCGAACCCAAATCTATGGATTACCGGTCAGTTTCTCTACCTCTGAACTAAAGCAGCCATCTATTGCTAGTCAGGTGAATCTCAGCTGAAGTAGCTTAATGAGCCTACACCAACTGTGTTCCGGGATATCGACCGGCTATTCATACTGCCTCTGTCACAACATAAACACAGATTTCCTGGGAATGCACAGATTATATTGTGATGCGAACAAGCATTAATGAGGTTATTAGTGAAGCGAAAGAGCCATTTCAATGAAGGTAACCGTTTTTCCTGCGACAATCGAAGACTCATAAAGCCTTTAAAAACCAGATGATTTTTACACGCCTGGCGGTCTATTCCTTCATCAGTCATATTTGCTCCCAACACACAAAATGTTTTCTTTTAACCTAAACTTTATCTTTCTTCCTGTGAGCTTGTTTAATTGTACTAGATTTCCCTAAATCATATTAAATGCTTACGTGGACCTCAAAAGTTAAAACTGTATGTATTTGGGTACATTCGAAGTTCTGAAGATGTGGACGTGTTTGTTACGTGACGTTGATTTACAACTTAAGACTCCATCAAAAAAATAATCTACTGTCCATAAGAATCTGCTTCGGTTCCCATTAATAGGCTGCGTAAAATCTCGTCGTATTAAAAGACCAATTGCTCTTAAGTGGAACGGAACCTGCAAACAAGATATTTATAATAAAAACCTGTGTGATCACTATAATTTGCTTAATAACGAGATTAATCATATAAAGAATTAATAAGAGTTTAGAAGGCCTGCTGTACTAATTGACAATGAAAGCATCTCTTATTTCGAATTTATTTGTCACTAAAACTTAAGTCTCACAAATTGATAAACATTTTTACAAAATTTTTCGAATAGTTGCAAATGCAACTTACAAATAACGGATCAAAAACCCAGTTACGCTGAAGTCATACTTCTATGTCTATGGGTCTTTAGCTTCCAATTAAACAATAAGAAGAGTTTTATCAATATTTTCCATTTAGATTTAGGGAAAATGAATTAAAAAGAGAAAATTCCTGACCCAAAATGGCCATGTGGTCACTGGTGGGGTCAACAGTGCGAGATTCGTCCATATTTTTGGTTCTTTGCTTCTTATCGGCTTCGGTTATAATTAAACGAATTTAGATTGGAGATCTAATTTGCATCGCTTCTAATCTGACAGTTAAAATAGTTGTATTCATGAATTTCCGCTTTCGTGATGTCAGTTAGAAGTATTATTCGGATTGGGATGTCCGTTTCTATTCAGCCGTTTAGAAATAGTTGTCAGACTATTCCATTCGCTGTTAAAGTGCTTTAATCTTAGTGCACACCAAATTTTTTGTCCCAGCTTGATACAGTACGCCAAATATTGACTTATGAATTAAATCGAAGTCTTTTGAAACATAAGGGTCCTTTATATTTCACAAATTGTCTGGGCTATAGAGACTGCTTGGCATGAAGTTTTCTTATGACATTGCTCTCATTAGAATGCTTCAATTCTTTAATGGTGTACAACAAATTCATGTTATTTAAAAACACGTTCATGTTTACTTTGGTTTTAGCTTGTTACTGTACCGGTGATTTGATTTACCCTAGACTACAAAACTTCGCATTTATAAATATATTTCTTTGATTACAGTTTTTGCTATTAGTTTATTTAAGCTTATCATCATTCAAGTATAAGCAAAAGAAGTGCACATTTTTATTCGATTACAGTTTTTCAAGATTTAAGCTACCTTACATTTGTGAGGATACAAAGATATTGAAATTGTTCATAGAAACTGAATTGTTTACATTATTTATATGTAAGTAGAAGATTGACCAGCATTGAAATGGTTAAATCGATTGTTACAAGGGATGTGTTTGTTTCCATATAATTTGAAGCTCCACACATGACCTTTATATTTCCAAGCCCCTTGAGAGATTTTCGAATGAGTTTGCTCTTGGCGCAAGACTGTCTTTGCTTCATCGCTTTAAGTTCATGGTTGGAATGTTGGTGAATATATCCTGCTGTTTGGAGACCAAATGCTTCAAAAACCAGACAGCATACTGCTCCGATTAGGAATAGTAAAAAGAGCATGATTGGTAGCTCCGAGGGGAAAGAGATTAGTATAAACGACAAATAAGATGCACCAAACACCGCGCAAAAAAGGGTTAGTGGGAACATGTAGTCGGCAAACGTGTTATTGAAGCGGCATACTACCAGCGATATTTCTTGGTATTTCAAGATCCACGTTCCAATTTGATGGCACCTTGTCAATTGAAAATGCAACTAATTAACATGTTTTGGGAACTTCTATTTAAATTATTCTATTTCACGTAGCTCACCTCAAAATGGACTTTAGAAACTCATTTAAAATGAAGATCCCTTGAAACTCGAGAATCAACGCAATAAAGTGGCTTGAATAAATCAATAAGGCATGGGAAAGCGTTTCTATCAGTAAGATTGCATGTCTTGCAAAATATGAAGCTGTTCCGCAGTTTGAAAAGAAGGAGCCCAGGAATGGCGGCATACACGGAAGGAAGCTCGCAATTAGAAACATGATTAACGACAAGAGAGCACATGATGCTGTCCACATATTTGATAGGGCTTTTGTTATTGCAATAAATTTCACATTGCAACCTCAGAATGACAATAATAATTATATTAGCAACAAAAAAATTTCACCTCATTCGCGTTTTCCAACACATTCATTGTTGGTTTTTCTTACCGTTAACGGGCGCATTAGCTTGGGCCACGTGCAGGAGAGCATTGAAACATGAACACGCATCAGATGACCGGAATAAGAAATTTGTGGCCATAGCGCCCACTGGGATAAGCATTACAGCAAAAAACGCACCTAGGCAGATTTCGTATGGTTTTGATTGTGTATCCACACGAAAGGAATGAAGAGCAATTGCGAGGCATCGTAGTAAAAATCCAACCACAAGGATTCGATGGAACAGGATTTTACGTTTGGTCAACGGGACCAGCTGCTTGCGTTTCTTGTCCCATGTTATCGGAGTAAGTCCAAATAATTCACCAATCGTCAGAAATACACGCAGGTTAACAGCGAATGCCTTGTCAACTGACAGGTTTTGGCTATTACGGATATCCAACTTTAGAAAATATATCAGAAGCTTCAATTTAAAGCTATCACGTTCAGCAGTGGGCATTATTTTGCCTTTCAACTAGAAACTGTGTTATAAAAAAGGTTGGTGTAACTTCGGAATGCGAAACAAAATTTGGCAAGACATCTAAAAGGCGAGCCAGTGTCAAGTTTGGCATCCGAATTCGGGGGTATTCGTTATCAGGCTTGCAGTGCTGTATAAGTTTTTTCTTTACTACTATTCGGTATTAGTGGCTCACAAATGACAGTAGGAAGTTCATGCACGATGTTTAATTTCACTGCGTAAAGGCGCTGCGTTTAATTGATGCTTTGAATTGTTAGGTAGAGACATAACTTTTAAGAGATATTAAATCGTCTCCTGGTTGAATATAATAATCCATGGACGGGTTGGTAGCACACATTTTAACACTCCTGTCACTGTAAGTATGCTTTTGGTCGGTATTGCGATTTCGATTCGATATTTTAAATGCCTTTTAGAAACACCGTAGACAAACCAATACGATCGATAGCAGGAATTGTGGTAAATAATATGTATTGTACCCTCCTTCTCCGTGTCATAGATGGAGGATTGATACTTGTTTTGTAACTTGCGGCATTAATAATTTTCAGTTTCTAATCGCACACTTACTAGCCGCTTATTTAAATACGAACAAGCAATCGGTGCCCATGAAACGGGCATAGATTTTTCGAATTTAAAAAATGTTCAATATGCCATCGAAACTTGCACTCAATCATTTGGGATTTTAACACGACATTCGCTATTCTGTAGGCCGGCCGGGACTTTAACCTGTCTTATGGCAGCCCAATATTTTTTTCAGATCTCTTATATTGTTCTTGCATCCTACAATCCCGTAAGGGAACTTAAATTTTGCATGTCGTTAAAAATCGTAATATCACATTGTTTATGACCCCAACTTTCTACTAGATCTTAACATCTCGTTGGAGATCCAGAGATTTCATGAGAGATCCTAGCATCTCGTTGGAGATCCAGACATTTCATTAGAGATCCTAACATCTCGTTGGAGATCCAGACATTTCATTAGAGATCCTAACATCTCGTTGGAGATCCAGACATTTCATTAGAGATCCTAACATCTCGTTGGAGATCCAGACATTATACTAGTAATCCTAACATCTCTTTGGAGAGCCTAACATTACATTAGAGATCCTAGCATCTCTTATGAGATCCTAATATTTCTGTGGGGATGCTCTAATCTCGTCGGAGATCCTTACTTTTCTTTTGGGATGCTAAAATCTCTTTGGAGATCCTAAATTTTCTTTAGGGATGCTAAAATCTCGTTGGAGATCCTAAAATTTTGTTTGATATCCCTATATTTCTTTAGGGGTGCTAAAAACTCGTTGGAGGCGCTAAGATTTCTTTGCGATCCTAACATCTCGTTGGATATCATAAAATTTGATTAGGGAGTCTTACATCCGGTTAGGAATCCTAACATCTCGTTTGAGACCTTAGCAGCCCTTTGGTAAAGTTAAAATTTCGTTGGGTACCCTAATATCTCTTTCGAGATCCCAACATTTCTCCCTAGCATCTATAAAGAGACAACATCATCTTGTTTGGGAGTCTGTTCTTCTTTGGGGATCTTAGCTTGTACCTAACACCTACTTAAATCTCTTTGAAAACCTTTGTGTAATAGGGGACACTTCCTTTGACAATTCCACGTTTCGTTTGGGACATTTTTGTTCTTGCTCGTTACGTTTCCTGTGCAAAAAGTTCGCTCGGAATCTAAAACGTCTTTCGAAAACCTTAAACGTCCTCCGGGAATCCTGCACGTTGCCAGAGGCATATGTATGTATTGAGGGTGTGAGTGAGATACTGATGAGAGCAGTACTCACTCAAGCTGCTCAGGACGCAATGGACCCGTTGCAGACTCACCTGGTACACGCGCAAAGCTTACTGTGACGGAAATTCGGAATTTCCAGTAATTTTAAACCTATTGATGAAAGAAAGTAGGTCTTTGAAATGGATGTCTTGTATATCTTGAGATTCCAAAAAAGGAGCCCCAAGATATTGTAGTCTTTGTGAGGTGTACCTTTCACATTGAGCAATAAAATGAAAAGTACATTCTATTTTATTGCAAAAGTCACACAACGGCGAGTCCCGTACACCTATTGTATGCAAGTGCTTGTTAAGATTACTATGGCCAGTTATAATTCCAAGAACTTGCCGTAGAGCAGTCCTACCTAGACCAAAAAGGTATGCCCTGATATGGTTTCTGGGGGAACTAATGAACATTTAATTTGACGACAGTTTCTGGATTGTTTCCACAGATTTGTCTGTTTTGCGAGTGACCAGTCCTTTACGGCCTTCTGTATTATTAAAGGACTAACAGCAAACCATGGATCGGGACCCACAAAACTTTGTGCAGCTGCTTCTTTAGCAAGCTTATCGACGGTTTCGTTTCCAGCAAAGCCTTGTTGTGCAGGGATCCAAAACAGAGTTATTTCATTGTTTTTCCCGCGCGAGCGTATTGCCAGAGGCATATACTCGAGTCCAGAAATTATGAGGTTAACTGTTATAACGACTATCTCAATTTTCCACAAAATTCTTAGCGGGGAATTCAGCAGTGGACACACAGACTGACATAAGCCAATTAGTAATAATAGATTTTGATCTAGATAGAGCTAAGTGTGTTCCTTCTCCAGAGCAATATGATTTAAGATACTGACTGTGTTTGGAATGTTCAACTATTGCTTTAGCTTAAGGTTAATTCAGTTGGAGCAAATACTTAAACTCATTTGGTTTGAGATTATGGTAGATATTAATGAAGACATCTCAGCTTATATCTGCTTTTTTGATCGAGTCTTCAGAAAGCCTATTTTCTTTGCTTTGTAACCCTGATAATCAATTCCCTTCACCGCTTATGTGTATTTAGATAAACCGGGATTAACCGGGTGCAAACAAGAAGTGAAACATACCGCTAATTTAAACTTAAACTAGCACATTAAACATTTCATGATTGTAAAGGCCACTGGCTGTATCAATCCAACGAATAAATAAATCTATTTACCTATCTTTGTTATAAAACATGCTGGATTGATTGCAAACAACGATTTATACAATTAAATGTCGGATGGCTCAGAGCCCAATCCCTGCGTAAATATATTAAATGTTTTCATTTGGGCAGAAAGCGATAAATTTTTGAATTCGATAGAGGATAAAAGCGCTTGAAAGGCGCCGAACATGGCTTCGACTAATCTAATATCCCCTGGTGAAACAAATGATTTATTGAAAGATATTTTAAATTAACTGGTCACAGTGGTCACAGAGGTTAAATATAAAATCCGAAGTTTAACAACAGTCTTTCATTTTAGCCAAGTCCACTTGGGATTACAAGATTAGTTTTAGGACTGTATGTATGTCTGTTCATTTTGCAGGAATAGCTCTTGATCGGGTTGTATTTTTATTTGGAAGTTTTGCATGCATAATTTTACAGAAAATGTAAGATAGTTTTAAATCATGGAGTCAATAAGGCCAAGCCATAGACGTGACCGCGTGACGTTGCTGGGCGACCCGAAGTCCTATATCAATACTAGGGTGCGAATTAGAACTAGAATTGAGAGTTTATTTGAGATTTCACGAGTTACAACAACGTACTGCATAAAGGATTAAAAATTCGTATAATTAAAACGGATCATGATTAAGGTTATCGACGCTGCTTGCATAAAAACCTGAATAACGTTTCTTGTATATTAGCTGCTTCATTATTTGAATAAAAAGCCAACAATACAAACTGGGATTCGGCAGTAAAATTCAGTCTTAGATGCTGCAGTATGTTGTTGAGATTTCTTCCAAAACAAGGTTTGCTGAAAAACTTGAACACTTGTAACATTAGCTATAAGGTCATTCTGAGAAGAATGGACGAAGATGAAATCATTCGCACAGTTGTTTGGAAATGTTATCGCTGCCACTGTTACGGTGTAAACCATAAAATCCACAATATCTGAAGTCCAATCGGCCCCGTGTGAAAAATTTACGGACAATGTCTGCAAATCAAAAAAATACTTAATAAACTCCGTGAAGCTTGCAAAAACCTTTAAGACTCCGAACCTTAATGAGAATGAATGAAAATGGAATTGTTTTGAGAACTTCCAGTTCATCTGCCTCTACGTCAAGAATGAAGTAGTCACAGATGTCATATTCAGATAACTCATCAGCGTGAAGAATGGAAAACATTGGAAACGTGTAGGGTTTCAAAGCAAGACACGCTTTGACTCGGCTGCCGAAGCTTTCCTTCTTTTTGTCAAAAGTGTGTCGAAGTTGTTCGGATCTGCTTCAATAAGTAGGCCCTTCGATTAGCAAACGATTTTAATTAATATTTCTCCTGGGCAATAACTCCAATGCCTAGGTATCACCTTTTCTTTCATTCAAGCTTCTTTTCCAGAGTCAAAATGTATGACCTCGCTTCCCCAAACAACGCTCCGCACCCCACGAAGAACCCATGCTTCTAAATATACTTGACATTTAAGAAAGGTGATGTTTTTTTAATCATATCAGATCATATTATCTGAGAACAGCTCCCCTAAAAATTGACATTATCGCATCGAAGGGTTCTCTTCAGGATTCGTTAGTTTGTAAGGTGCACTCTAAGGTTGAATTACGATCCCCGCCTTCCGAATGAATGAACGTTGGAATTAACTGTGCCTCTTACTATATGCTTATTCACGTTTTCTGTTCCATTATCACGGGTCTCACTTCCTGACTCTCAAATACATTTAAAAATATTAATCGCCTGTCTCGTAATTAGTTTATTAAATAACTCAACGTCCTCTCTGACAGTTTTCTAACCCGAATCAATCTTTCGAATGCACGAAAAACCCTGCAGTCTCAATACAATTTTGTAAAAATATAAAAGCCTCTAATGCGTAATATTTTGCCCTATACTCAAAAAAGTTACACAATGGAAAACTAAATTTCCGTGTAAGAAGTCCTGGGGTCGGTGCTGAAGTGGACACATTTTGCTCCCCTGAAAATCTCCAAGCAGAAGTGACCAGAAGCTCCGATGTGTACGTATGGAAGGAAGGTATTGTGATTTACAGTGCGATGGATGTGTCCTCCTGTGGGCACAAGCTGATAGGACAAGGGGATGAGTTCCAGTTTTAAGCCTGTTTATAGCCGATATCACTAAAGTACCGTACAACTCCCACCGATGTTATTGGAGTCAGTAGCACGTAATTTTTCGAGCCTCGATGGAGACCACGAATCTGCATGCAGAAAACTTCCTATACGCCATGCGTTTGAACGTGCAGCCCCTACCTAGCACAGTCCTGAGTTCCTGAGTGTACCTTCGCGACAATATACGTTAGTTACTACATATTTAAATGAATCACCATATCACCAATGATTGTAAAAGCTCTCAGCTACACCAATCTAGCACAATAAAGAACCATACAATAGAATACAAAGTCCCCAACTGAATCCTCAAAATTCACATGTCACAGGAATACAATTGGAATGCGCGTCTCCTGCTTATTCTTATAAATACATTGGTTTCAACCTTTCATTATTGAGGAGTAAAACTCCTCTATGGATTCCTCCTGGTCACGTTCACGTCCGTCCGTAGGCTTAAAATTACGTAGAGAGAAATAGTTCAGTGGCACGATTAGCTTGTATTGTTCCAGTTATTGTAGTTGGAAGAAGTAAATCATCCAAGATGATTTCCAAATCCTGTCACTCTTAATTGAAGCTGGATAAAATTTCATGAAAATGTTCCTTTCAGGAAGAAACATTAGTGCGGTGATGTATGTTTTCTTCCCAGCAGGAATGGAGTTCGGTAAATCTAAACTTGGAAGTTCGAAGTGTATATATTACGCAATAAATCTCAAAAGCCTAATCAGATTTTAAATTTCCTTTTGACAGTTTTCAGGTTTGGGCAAACGAGATCCTTGTTTTAAATCCTGCACAAAGGATTGGTTCCAGGATCAATCGGGATAAATAGTTTCACTTCATTAGGACAGGTCCATCGCAAATCAGGTAGAAATACCCAACGAGAGGTGTCTCAGATTCTATCACGTATTCACTTATGGACGAATTGACACTTTGAAATATTGTTGAGTTTGGTTGATGAATTCGAAGTTCAGAAATTACAACAACAGGTTACAGACACACCCAAACAAAATTGTTTGTCATAATCGGGATTTTTGTAGTTGAAACTGCTTGAAACTACCAACGCTAAACGGGTGTTTCATTTATCTTTACATTTTCTAAAGTTAACTCCAAGAGAGCTGATCTATAGCGAATATTTAATTGGATAATTGGATTGGTTTCTTCTTATCACAGCGGAAGGGGTCAAAGTTAATAGAAAAAAATCATCCAAAGCAATGATAGCACAAATTGATCTTGCTTGCGTAAAATTAGCTTGATGAGGATTATCGGTGACATTCATTTTTATGAAGATATCGTTGGCAACAGACGCAGATCAAACAAAGCTTCGGCCCAATACACGCGTATTAGTACGAAGAAGTTGCAGTAACAAACCATCCACAAAGTAATAATCAAATGCATGTTTACTAACAAGAAGTACAATTCTTTTTTGTTGTCAAGTTTAAAAATTTGGAGGTATTTGATATTGGGTCCATTACGCTCTTAAGTTTGTTTGCTCGTATGTTTGTATTTGTATACGCATAAGGGTCCTGCATAAACCTGGCAGTGACAGCAGAGTGATAAAGTATGTGCAATAAAGGTCGAGTCGGAATTGGACTCAACTGGGACAATGAAATAATGTTTGCAGCAGATTATGTTAAAATTCAAGGCTAATTTCAAGCATTTTAAAACTAACCTTAATTTAGTAAAGCTGAAGAAATTCAAGTTCAACTGCAAGAATGCGTCAAATCCGATTTATTATGCGTTCTTTGAAAGCTGTTTACAAGATAACACATAGACACAAATATACTTTTAATTATTTTTTGTCACAGGAACAGACCCGACAAAAAATAACGAAGTTTAAGGCAGGGCATATAGTTTGATAATTACAGTGTGAAATGTATACCATTACGACTCAGAGTCACGTTTACACTTTCGCTCGATGCTCAAATTTAAGCAGCCTTAACTGTTGAGTAATGGACGAAGAATCTCGCATACTCATACATTTAGGTAAATGTTACTTTGTGTGCGTCAAAGGTATTTGCAGTGTAACACAATGTTGCCAATTTAATAATCAATAATTCGAGTTATGAATTAATAATACAGCTACGGACGGTCTAATTTGTGAATTTAGAGTGTAATTTTTGACAGCCTCCTGCTTTTAACAGAATATTATTCGTAGCACACTTTAGTAGCCCAGTCAATTGTAAAGTATCTTGAAACAAAATTATTCGAGAGTTTACTCGTGTCTTCTTTGTGACAAAACTGTCGATAAATAACGAAAGAAAGGACCGATGGTTTTATTTTTAACAGATTCAATTTTTAAGCAAAACATAACTCAGTTTTCGTTTTGCTAGCTTCTAACTGAAATGCTAAGTTCAAAGCTATCAATAATATTTCTTTGAGTAAACCTAAAAGTTGACGTAAGCAAATGCTAAGGTTTACTGAATTGTCTGATGACATTTATAAAACTCGTCAACACTGAAGAGTACGGATATCTTTCAGTAGGTTAAGCGTATGAGTCGAGCGATTGCAACATCCAAGATTTAAGAAGTAGAAACATTTTTCATGAGATTTTTCTGAGAAGAGTGAACGAAGATGAAGTCGTTCGCCCAGTTGTGCTCATATTTTATCATAGCTGTCTTAACGTATCCCTTAAATCCACAATATCTGATGTTCCATTGGCCACGTGCAAAAACTCCACCGACAAGGTCTACAGAAAGAGTCAGTTATTAATTTCATAAATTTTTCTTTATCTTTTCGATGCTCATCTTCTAATGCTGATTCTAGGATGACTCGTCTCACGAAACTCGGCCTCATAAAGCTCGTCCCAAAAAACTCGTCCCAATGCAATTATAACTCGTCCCAATTGATATTAAACTCGTCTCAATCGACATTAAACTCGTCTCACGCTGCAATAAATTCGTCTCAAAGCTCGTCTCACCTATATACTTAGTGTGGATGTAAATGTTGTAGATTCTCTGCATTGAATTCGTGAGAATTAACCATTGACATGGCTATATTTATTAACAATAATATTAACTAAGTAGCAAGCTGGAAATTAATTTCCTTGGTCAACATTAGTAGTAATATCTGTATGTACACTAAAAACGGTTGTGTTGGATTCATACATGTATGATGTTCGCATTGGCATTACGAATGGCTCTCCCGTCTGTCCAAGTAGTCAGCAGCATCATTCTAATTTTTAAGGAATATATTTTTTAATAGATTTTGTTGGTTTATGAAAAAACTAAGCTTTAGAATAGTATTGTAAACTCACAAAACGATGACATAATGTATGAGGTTCTCCTTAAGTAATCAATATGACAAAAAGATACTCGAACAACGTACACTCGTACAACGTACGTACAACGTACATACAGACTTCGCTAGCTGAAGGTACTTCTTCGATCTGGGCTCCTCCTTTCCAGTGACTACAAATTGATTCATTCTCACTTCTACGAGTGCTTGCTGATCCTTAAGACCCTCAACTAATTTGTAGATTGTTGGGTTGCAGGCTCCAAGCAATGATGGAAATGCAATATCGAATCCTTCACACGCATTGTTTGTTTTGGGTCTATCATCGCACACAGAATCATAACAATTCCAAAGTTCAATAGGGAATAATGGAGTTTTTTTTACAAGTCCGGACTCGTCTTAGGACCAATCCAAGTGCAAATAGGGACAATAAGCGCCAAGATTATCGCGCTCTTGCTTTTGGCTAGTGTGAGACGGGCTAGTAAGAGATGAGACTGGTGACGAGTTTTTTGCAGCGTGAGACGCTTCAAAAGCTGTTGTAAGTTGTTGATGATATGAAAAAACGAAGAGTCGCGAGATATCCTCCATTATTGTACGACATTAAGGTTTTCATTGCAATGTGCCAATACTGACATAATATGAAAGTATTAAGCTTTGATTGTGATGGAATTGAAACATATATTGACATTAAGCAATACACACCTGGTGTCCAGAAATCGTCCACTTCATTAAGACAGGTCCTTCGCAAACAAGATACGCTAATTTGTTACGAGCTAATTTACTTTCAACCAAATATTCATTTGGTGATCCATTCACACTTTTGAATATTGCTGAGTTAGGCTGGTGGATACGCAGTTCACAGGCCACAAGAACGAATTGTGTTTGAGCTAATAACAACAACCTCAAGTAACTGTATAGGATCGACATATTTACTCCAACTTAATTTGTGTACTTCAAATACTCAGGTAGTCTTTAAAGTTTCGATTTGTTTTATGAATTAATGCACTTCAACAAGTTTGTTTGGATTTACACTTTTATCCTTTCATGGCCACAATCCCAGTTTTCTTGCATACAATGTGCAATACGAAAATTCTCATCAAAAATGATAAACTCCCCGGAAGCCACGAACTAAAACGGATATGGGTAGCAAGTTACAAGGATTTGTATGATTTTAATATGGTGCTTTAATTGCATTCAACATTGAGGCCAACGTGTGGTCTATGCACCACCGACGGGTAACTAGTTGGTTAACTAAGCGTACGCTGGCAAGGAGGCGTGAAGTAATACGGACTGAATTTGTCTTTTATATAACAAGAGTTTAGTTGTTCCTGACTGCTTTATGAATGATAAAATTGTACAAGGAAAAGGCAGAGGAGAGGTAAGAGTCATGTCCCATTGTTCAATCTACTAATATATTCGCAATCAGACTCATAACTCTAAGAGCTACGTTGCAAGAGACCTAGGAATTAAGTGTTGTACTTACAATCAGTCAAAAACCCAAACTACATTTTAATCGACTTCAGGATACAGTTATGTGTTAAGTGGCTATATACTATATCTGGTCTACAGGAGAAGATTAATAAAGGCCAAGATAGAAGAAAGCAAAGAAAACGTTTTCACTGATTTTTTCGCGGGGCTGTAACTTCGTTAACAGGAGCTATTCAAGAAAATGGTCAAGAATGATTTCTTTAATTTTGGACCATATAAGTTCATAAAAATTTTTGGGACAAATCGGGCTTAAGCCACCAAAGAGATTCCTTTGTAAGAGGCTACACAGTACGCTTGGTAGAAAGCCTGTGTACCAAAACCAATTTTAATTTCTGGTTATTTCTCGGTTTGATATCGGACGTAGGTGCTGCCCTGATGCATCTTTTACGAGAATTAATACGGAACGAACAGTTACAATTTCTATTGTTGCTTTAGGAGGATTTATCGTTACGTATATTCTCTATATTAGTACTAAAAGGTTCAATCTGATGAATAAATTAAATACTGTAAAGTATCAGAGCTGATTTTAATGTATACCACGAGAAGAAATTAAAAGACGGAATCTAATGCTCGTGGAATTCTTTGGAGAATTTTTCACTGGGTTCCATGACTTAATCCTGTATTTAGGTAAAAAAGAAAACATCCATTTAGACAGAAATATTTCAAAGCATTCTCATGAATTGCAGCAGAATAATGCATCTTAACTATGCTAAAGAACTTGTGAAGGATTCAGAAGCATTGTCATCCGATCAATCAGTAATCAGGTTGCTATGAAAAACCCAAATCAAATATGAAAAGTTTCGTGATTGGTTCCACATGGGACCAATTGTTTGAAGATTTTTTATGAGAACCTCTTCCAAGCTATTCTACAAACAGTTGTAATGCTTGAAAAAGATAGATTGTATTGATCAAAAGTTTTTAAAAAACCAAAGGAACATGTCTTAACATAAATGGCCGATATAGATTCAAAAAAAGGTTTGTATTTTATACTTAATTGCTTTGAACCTGATCATAAAAGCTGTCTACGGTATTGCTATGTGTCCTCTTAACCTTTTAAAAACGTGCAAAGACTAAGAATTTACATTTGTAGAGAAAGTCAATGCCACAATTTAAAAAAGTAAACCATCTAATGATTCTGACCAATTTTCAAATCAAGTGTGATATTTTACGTCGTAGTATATTTCAGCTCTTATGCTCCTCTGTCTTTCATTCTCAATTGTATCTTGGCGGTATCTGTTTTCAAATACAACAATTATTGAAAAATTTGTCGGAGTAATCATGATTATTGTTTTTATCGACCTTCCATTCATTTACATCGATGTATATGCAGGACACTATCCACCAGTTATCAAAAAGGAGGACAAGCGAAATGGAAATAAGGAAAACAAAAAGAAACCCTTGTTGAGGCTTCAAAAAGAATATTACATACTTTTCACCGTATATAAACTCCTCGCTCGGCTTACTCCATCTTTTAGGTTTTATTGCGATATGGTATACTTTAACACAACTCGGGAAAGGACCCTTACCCGGGCACTTCCTATAAGAGCCTACTATTTTATCCTCATTGCAAGCGTGTCACTGTCTCTTATCAAGGAGAAGAAGCCTTGGCTTGGAGGTTCCTTTCCGTATTCCTTGGGGATGCTAATAGTCCGCATTGTACGTCGCATCTACAAAGTGAAAGGTAGATTCGACAGTTTTGGGATCCTAATCGCTGAACATGATGCTATATTTGCGGAGAAAGAAGTTTTGAGTTTTCTATTAATTTAAATTGAAATGGTAAGTGTGCACTTTAATGATAAGCTAGTAAATTATTATGCGGAATAAGTGGATTCTAATTCTATAAGGTTGGTTTTATTTCCGAACGTTTGATAAAATTTCTTAAAGCTAGTGACCAATACCGGACAACTGATTTTAGATAATATAATAGGCACTAAATACTACTTAAGTTCTGTTCAGAGACTGGTGGGATCCCCGACAATTGTTTAACAAATTGAATTAACCGTAGGAATAACAAACTGAAAAAGACCTCAATACACGTCACGTCACGTCATTATTGACAAATTAAAGCAATTTGGCATTTCGAATTTGTTTGCCAATCCAAATTAAGTCTAGCCACTAAATGAACATATTTATAAATTTGGAATCTTTCTTGCATTTGCAAAAGCAACTTACAAACAACAGATACCTAACCCAGTTACGCCGAAGTCATGGTTACCAAAGTTTCCTGAAATTTTTCTTTTAATGAAGATGCATTGGTTCGACTATGGATGTTGTCATCCCAGCAGGAGAGAAGCTCGGTAAATCTAAAAATTAGTTCACAATTAATTTTGGGCTCCATAATTTCAAAACCTACACCAAACCAACGGACGAATGGATATAATGCGTAGCTAGATTAGCCAAAACTACTCAGGTAAAACTACATGTTGACTTACATTTCATCAGGACAATTTTCTGGTTTTGGTAGTCGAGATCCTTGCCCTAAGTTGTGTACGAAAGATTGATCCCAAGTACAATTCTGGTAAGGAGTTTCTCCGACAGAAAATATTTCCCAAGCCGTCACCCCAAATGCCCAAACGTCACTTGCAGCTGAGAACGAAAATTTAGTCAGACATTCTATAGCCATCCAACGCCAAGGAAGACGTTCCTACAACAGACAAAAACATTTGTAGACTTGCAATCCTAAATGAATCCACATTTTACGTACACTTGTTCCTTTCTTCACATAGGAAGTGTAGTCCGCTGATCTCGATGAAAGGCCAAAATCTGTAATTTTCGGATCCAAGTTACCATCCAGGAGTATATTTCTGGTTGCAAGATCTCCGTGTATTATCTGAGAAACAAAATAATCATTTATTCGCCAGATAAATTAAATATATACATATAGGCAACTTTTCGCTTTGCGAGGTGTTCCATCCCAAATGTTATTCCAATAAGCCATTTTAAGAATAGTTGGATTAGCGGTTTTCGTGTCCTGTGTAATTAGTATGTACAGAAATTATATCTTTAATTGTGGATAAAAAAACAATGTTAATAGTACTCAGTCTGGGTGCCAGCTAAATATTTTAAAGCAATATTTTTTCTCAAGTAGCCCTGCATGTCTCCGTTTTCACAATATTCCAAGATAAGTTTTACTTCCACTGAAATATCAGATAGTTGAGAAATTTAGGCAAACAACTAAGACACCTTTATAAACCTGCCAGGTTGCGCAGCATTGGCTGACGCATTTTTTGCTTTTACTTACATTTCTCAATTTCCTTCGTAATTGCACCCAGAAACTCCACAATGTTTGGGTGATACCCAACATAAATTAATATCTTTAACTCCGAAAGTGTTATTTTAAAGACATCGATGTTTACATCCTCATGTACACATTTGACTGCTACAGGCTTGTCCCCGGGCTTTCTAGTAGCTTTAAAAACTAATCCAAAAGCTCCTTTTCCGATCATGTCTTGTGTTTCTGGAGTTTTATGACCTCATATCATTATCAGTCTAGTAGAAATTTTATAGAGATTTTCAAACATATAGGGAATGAAACGCTACCGTATAAGATATCATTCGCTTCGATTTCGAAAACGTCGTTGTAGGGCATTCTGACAGCATTCTCCGCAGCATCGACAAGCTCTCCGAATTGTGGCTTGCAGCTTGGACCAGTGCCATTGTAAAACTCTTGGACCTCTTGATCAGTTAGCTTTGTTACTATTTCCTAAGTAAAATAGATGTTTAAGAACTATAATCACAAACCTACAGATATAATAGTTAACACTTACAACAATTGCTTTCTCCCGTTTTCTAAAGTAGAAGCATAGGCATAAAACCACAGCAATAAACACAGGCAATGAGACAAGTAGCCATGTAAGAGCTGCCCAGTCGAATGGCTTTTCTGTTGAAAGAAGAATTAAAAGATTAGTTTCGCACTCATCTTAGCAGAGCAAACAACGAATACAAAATTGTGTTCAATCGTCACAATAATTAAAAATATAATTAGACTTTTCATTGCATGATTTTACATTTGTGTGATTACCCAAATTTTGATTATATTTTTTTTTAAATTTAAGTTTTGCCCACTAAGTTCTGTGAATAAGTAGGACATCACATCGTTCGTGATTCACATCTGGGTTTTTGAAATGCAAACACAAAACTTTAAAGCTGTTTCCACAACTGCTATAAAAATAATTTTTCTGGTTTGTAAGTACATCTTTAATTCTTGATTTCGTCTGCTTAAAGGTGTGTAGTTTTATTCTATTCACTCTTTACGTCAGAGCAGCTAGTTTCTTGAAAGCATTGTGTAACTCTACCTACAGAAGAATATGAATTTCATACTCCTTCGAAATTTCTGTTCACTTAGATTTTTAGAATCTTCTTAGAAATAGTTTCTTTCTTCCTTGATTCAATTAATTGGACAGTACTATATCTACTGCAATCATGCACATTCCCTAATCGCACACATCTTCGATATCTTGAATAGTTTGGTTCGTTAATTCATAATTATTTAACTTATCAGGGATACGCCACTTCTACAACGCCCCTGACACGATATCCCTCCAACACAATGTACAATACACTAAACTCTGTAGTATATAATGGTGAGTTCGAGAGAACTCGAGGAGAGAGTCGTCAATAAACTGGGGGACC
>JAQGAC010000705.1:0-20238 GCA_034696585.1 Isotomurus maculatus
TCTACCAACTGGATAAAAGGTGGTCAACAGGTCAACCACGACTCACAACCATCAACACCACAATCACTGCCACAAAATCAAGGCATTTAAGTATTAAATTATACTACTAACCAATGCCACTAAAACCTAAAACCACACCATACGATTACCCCGAGACATGAGATTACATTTTCCATGAGTGGCTGCCAGCTAGTTGACTTCCATTTCCATCCATTGCATATGCATGCATACGCCTGTAAACATAAATACACACTTCGCGTCTCTCGTCTCCTCTTCTTTTAAGCCAGTGACAAGATAATGAAACCATCAAGTCAATTGCCTACTCTCTACCACCACCACCACCACCAGTGGTAGCAGAAGCGAGTTGTAGTGGCCATTGCGGACTTAATAAGTGACTTAACGATCTTTAATTAATGGGTCGTGGGTTGTAGTGGCGTCATCAGAAGACGTGTAGCAGGAGGAACAAAGGCGAGTCATAGAAGAGGGTGTGGGACACTCCACCACCACCACCGACCCTAGGCACCCGCTCCCTTACGAACTCCCCGAATCAAAACAACAATTTTATATTTTTAATTATCTTCCTTATCGTCGTCTCCCGTCCAAAGTCCGTCCCATTTTTAATCCACTCTCTGTGTGCTTAACGCAACCCTTGTTGTTACTTCGCTGGGGAGGAATAATACGTCTTACTGGGAAATCTTTGTTTACGTTTCTGAACACTAAACTACTTGACAGTATGCTGACACTCGATACTGACGACACCCTGACACTGACTCAGTGAAGAATCGTGTTCTTATCGGGGTAATAGCTGATAAGAACTTGTGATTTGTGTGCAACGGTGCAACATTATCTCCAGAATCCAGATAACAGTGGTGGTGCATTGTGTGTTGTGATTTGCCTAAAAAGTGCTGCTTGATGGTTCAGAATTTGAAGGTGTTGCAAGTTTCAAGAAACAGATTGGGAAAGGATTGAAGGACGATAACAATAAAGACGGGTGAATGACGACGACAACAACAAAGACGGACGACACATGAGACGGAGAAGACGTGGTTGGTGTCCTGAAGTTGAGGAGTATTTGACAGGGACTTCCCTGCCACAAAATTATGTCGCTTATCAATGGGGGGTGTTGCTGGAGGTTCAAATTCAATCCAGATGAAATTGAACAGCGGAGTAAGTCCAGGCAGATCGATAAAGGGTTGGATAAGGAGAGACGAGAACGCAGGAAACAGGTTGGTGGAGTTATCACATTTAATTTTTCAAGTAAGTTTATTCAGCTTTATTGGAATCTCAATTTGGACGTTTTTAACAGGTCCGCGTTTTACTGCTGGGAGCTGGAGAAAGTGGCAAGTCGACGTTTCTGAAGCAAATGAGAATTATCCATGGACTGGGATTTGATGCAGACTCTGTCCAGGAGTTTCAGCATGTCATTTATCTCAACACAATTCAAGGTGAGTGCAATTATGGAAAGGTATTGTTGGCTTTGAGTGCAAATAGTAACGAAAACGAACTAAAGTCACTAAAGTGGCAATCGATGGTCCGTTTCTGACACTGGGTAATCGGTAGATAGGTTGAGTTGTTAAACTGTTCGCATGTAACGTGTAGTGTAATCGAAGTCCAATGGGGATTATAATTTAAAATGCATTATTGATCCATTCTTGCTACCGTAAGGATTTAAATCACGTTTGTCAAAGCACTACGCTAATGGCAATACGGTAAGTTATGAATTAAATTGAATGAGTTACAAGGATTGGAGGATGTGGTTGCCTGTCTATTGGACTCTTATTTATACTATTATATAGTAATCAATCAGTTAATATTATTTCTTATGACATTTGGACTATTTTTAGGAATGAGAGTTCTGGTTGATGCAAGAAACAAGTTAGATGTTCCATGGGAAAACCCACAAAATAGTCTTCACGGAGAGATTTTGCTCAATTATCAACCTGGCTTTGTGGACCAGTGGACTTTTGTCAAATTTGTGCCTTCCATCAGAGCGTGTTGGGCTGATGAAGCTATCAGAACTGTATTTGGAAAACGATCGGTGTTCCAGATTTCAGATTCTGTAGAATATTTCTTCAATAACTTGGATGCCATTTCCAATAAGGTAAGGTACCGCAGTACTCGGTTGAAACTTCTTTCAGTTCATAAAAAATAGCATGATGCTGTTGGTTTATAAAATTTTAAAATATCAATAAATTATATAATTCTTTTACAGGATTGGGTCCCAACGAACAACGATATTGTGCACGCTCGGCGAGCTACAAAAGGAATTTACGAGCTTACTATCGCAATAAATGGTATACCGTTCCGTTTTATAGACGTAGGAGGTCAGAGGTCACAAAGAGCCAAGTGGTTGCAATGTTTCGATGCCATAACTTCTATTTTATTCCTTGTTGCCAGTTCTGAATTCGATCAGGTAATTTTTTTGTTATGCCTCTCGCAGTAAAGAAGCAACATATAATTGAGTTATAAACTAACTACATCATCTTGAATATTTTATGGTAACGTTTATGCAGGTGCTGCTAGAAGACAGACAAACAAATCGGTTGGAGGAGTCTCGTACAATCTTTGATTCTATTGTAAATAATCGAATTTTTACTAATGTTTCCATAATTTTGTTTTTAAACAAATCGGACTTGTTACGAACAAAGGTGAGCATCCATGCAACTTTTAATAGTGTACTATATCATCTCAAGATCTTATTTGTGTGTCATTTTAATTCAATAGATTAATCGGGGAATTAAAATTTCGGACTTTTTCCCCGAGTATAAAGGCGACAACAGCTCATTAGAAACGGTGCAACAGTTCATTCTCAATTTGTTCATTTTACTTCGAAGACACGAGTCAGGTCAGTTATTTTACCACTTCACCACTGCCATCGATACTGAAAATATCCGAGTGGTTTTTAACGCTGTGAAGAAAACGATCTTGAAGAAGAATCTTGAGAATCTCATGCTCCAATGAGAAGACGCAGCAAAATAACTTTCGCAGCCTTCCTACTTCCCATTCCTAATTTTAACTTGTTTCTTATATTTTATAGTAAGTTTTAAGTTATCGTAGATTTATATTGAAACTTGACTGCATGGTGTTTTAGATTCTTGCATTACTTTTTATCACGATATTGATGTGAATTCCATTTTATACCCTACTCCCGCCTATTACGCACAGCTTATTAAAATCGACTTTTGGTAGACGAAAGAAGTGACGCTTGCAGTATGTAATGATGGAAATTGAATAAATAATCATAGTAGATACAATCTAATTTTAATAACATCTATTTATTTGAACTTCTTATTACCATAATCATTTCATAGAAGAGACGACCCCGTGATACAAGTCCGACATGTTTTGTTTACTTGAATCAACTTTAACTTAATCATAATAATCGCTTTGAATCTCTGTCGACCATATTATAGGAAGTCCCATCACCAATTCAGCTTTATCTTAGGCGACACGCTTTAATAAAATAAAACAAAATCTCGACATCAGAAACCAAGTATTACAGAAGTACAAATAAGAAAGATACGAACTAGGAAGTATGAAATGATTATCAATTTATCAATAGTAAATTATAGCAGCAATATAAGTAAATCAAATACTTGTCTACGATTGTAGCCCCAAAATTATCACTAGTCGCTTACATTCACTCACTACGTCACTACAGAGAGGAATGCACAACCAAATTATTTTCCCCTCTAATCAACTAAACATATTCTCATCCGATCACTCAACATAATAGTTTTACTACTCTAAGTTCGGTACGTTTGAAACCAAATAGCACAAAATTAAGTTAAGTTAATACAATATTGCTTGAATATAAATGAGGAGCAGTTGACTCGAAATCAGATTGTTCTACGTTATTCATATTTTGATAAGGTGTTTTCACTTGGAACTGGAAGAATTATAGATCCCACCCTGATAAGAAACAAGAATGATGATAAACTATCAACAAACGTTCAGTTCTATGTTAGATTATCAAGATGTAAGATGAAAAGATACTTTTCTTCTATTTATTGCAACATCTTAGTCAGATTAGTAAAGTACTGTGTTGCTTTCATCCCCTCTCTGAAGGCACTTTCTTGTAAGATTATCGGTTCTAGTAAAGAAGTATACAGACAGTGGATAAGAAACTTACAAACTCGATCCGTTACAATATTCGTTTGTGGCAATTTAAAACTGTTACGTCTCCTTTGAGCACTCATTCAAATACTTGACGATTATTATTATACACAATTAGCTCTAATTCCTGATGGTTTGATTGCACCGTTCTAGTCTTATTATTTTAAGGTTATAATTACTTCGCTACCGAAAAACAGGACACCCTGTTTATTCAT
Source organism: Isotomurus maculatus (assembly GCA_034696585.1). Classification (NCBI taxonomy): domain Eukaryota; kingdom Metazoa; phylum Arthropoda; class Collembola; order Entomobryomorpha; family Isotomidae; genus Isotomurus; species Isotomurus maculatus. Next base: position 4,332 of record JAQGAC010000705.1, read on the forward strand.
TTCGTCGACTGTCATTACTTTGAATGAATACACACATAGTACTCGATTGCTGAAGTTGCTGATTTTGAAAACTTATTACATGTACAGTGTTATATCTGTTTAATTATTTGCTCAACTTGGAACTTGATTGCGAAACACTTAAACTTTGGAACAACATTTCTGACAATTTATTGGTTTGGTTCAGGTTGAAAGAATGGGCGAATGGATCCTCAGGTAAACGTTGACATTTTTAGATTTAAGTATTGCCTTCACTCAAGGGAAACCTCCTAAACCACCAAAACTGTTTGCTGTATTAGAAGCTTTCAGTTGATTCATTGGAGTTTTATTTGCTGTTCCGTTACGACCGTTGTCCCGACCAAGGTTTAAGTCATCAATACTAATATTTAGATCCGACCAGGTGGTACCCTGAAATACACAAAAGTTTTAATTTTTTATCTTGTCTTATCTGCAAGACTGAGGAAGTAAATTCAAGTACCTGAAGAGAGGGTTTTGCAGAATTGTTATTGTTGTTGTTCGAGTTGTTAGCTATAGATCCATTGGCAGATGGTTTCGCAGGCTCTAGTATGGGAGTAAGAAGATCGCCACCGAAGTTGCCAGAAGGAGACGAGAAAGGTTGCGAAACTGGGAGTGATTGCGGCTGAGAAGGTACAGCTGGAGTTGATGTTGGCGAAAAACCTCCACTTCCCATACTTGGAAAAGCAGCCTGAAACTGCATTGTGGGAGACTGCAATGGAGGAGAAGTAACCGCTGCACCCGCAAAGTTTGGAAATGAAACGGAATTTGTTACAGGGAAATTTGGTTGTTGAGCTGCCGAGTTCGAGAACAGACTATCAGTCAGAAGTGAAGCGGTGCTGGACGAAGTAGCTGCCGAACTTCCCCCAATATCAAAAGAAAGGCCTAAAAGGTCATCCGATTTGGCTGCAGTTGCTGCTGGCACTGATGTGGTAGACGAACTTGGAGGAACTCCATTTAGCACAGCTGCAGAGTTACCAATCGATGTGGGTGGCGAATCTGCAAATGCTGACTGGAAATCTGCGAAGTCGCCTCCACTTTCTTTTGGGGTGCCTATCTTGAATGATGATGTAGCTGCATTCGTTGGTGCGCTGGTGAAATCTCCAAAATCAGCAACTTTCTCGTCGGATCTTGGATCAAAATCGTCCGAGACTTCAACCCCAGGAGATGGTGGAGCAGGTTTAGATGTGAAGCTACTACATAAACATTAAAAAATAAAGTGTTAGTTATTTCATCAGCTATAGCTGCGAATTCTTAAATGTTTACCGGTTGCTGCCAGAAGAAAAAGAATTTGGACTTCTTTTGAGGTCTGCCTCCGAATCACTGTAAGGTTTAAATTTAGATTTGGTTGGTGGACTAGGGCTTCTTGATTTTCGCCTGAACACGTAAATAATCACCAACAATTTAAAAACCTTAAATGAAGAACATTTAAATTAAATATCAAAAACGAACAGAACATACCCATACTCTTCATCATATCCTCCTCCAAAATCATTGTCTGACCACTTCGAAGTCATCATCTTATCGGACCCGATTCCCACATACTTATCCCTATTTTTCTTGGCCTTTTTTCGTTCCTCTCTTAATCTCTCCTCGTCCTATAAAAATCCGAAAACACACCACAATAAAAAACTTGACAATCTTTCCATTCGATTCTTGTTGTTTCACTTGTTTCCATTTTATTCCCATTATTACCTGGATTAGCTCTACGAGCTCTTTGGCCTTGACTCTCACATTAAGTTCTCCATCCTTCGTTTCAGTCCCAGATGGAGGAATAATAGCGTCGAAATTAAATCCAGGCTCATACACCACATGGTAGTCCTGGAGTGACCGCACCTCGTAAAGTCTATCTTGTGCAGCCCTCACAACCCGTTCGGATCCGTGTAGCAGCAAATGATGAAGCAAGAGCAAACTCTAAATCAATTAAAACCTCCTTCAATTAGTAAACCAACCCACGCCTTAATTAAATACAAATATATAATTCCCCTTCTCCCAACCTTATAAATCCTCCTTGGACTCCGTTTATTCTCCGCAATCCGCTTCCACAACATCCCCATGACCTCTGGAAACTGGTCATAACTAAAGGTCGCTTGAGACAATTCATGTTTGATGGTCCCTGTAGGCCCCCAAGGGTCATCATTAGTCGCCTCTCTTACTTTGGACTCAATCTCCGTATAATTCATCACCACATTTGTCCTGTAACAACAAAAACACCCCACCCACAAACATTAACTTCCGATCTTCTCCAAATCCTCCCCCACCCCAAAATCTCAACATCTGTGAACACCTGACCACTCTCACTTTTAATTAAACTCCACTTACACTTTATCGGCAAGCTCCCGTACTTTCCACATCTTGAAAACTTAAAACTTATTGACGTTCACTCCGCACCGAATTTTGTCCGACACACACCAAACCAACCACTGTCCCTGAAGGACCCGGAAGGACACCAAAAAACTGAAGAAGGCAGGGTACACAAAAGTTAAGCAAAATTTAAGGAAACAATTGCACAAGAGTGTAAAAGTAGTGTCGGTGGTGGTGGTGGTGGCGAAGTAGTGAAGGATAAATTGAGTACGAGGCCAACACTCAACACGTACCACGTCCTCTCCTTTACTTCCAAAGTGTGAATTGTCCTCCTCCTCTGACTGCAGTTAACTTAAATGCAAGTCAGATTACAGATGCACTTCTCCCAAGAGACTTAATCACTTGCCCCATTAAGTGAAAGGGCATTTGAATCTACGGTTCTTCACACTGTCACCACCTCCAAGCAAGAAAATCTCTACACGGGATTTTATGGATTTTCCGTCAGCTTCTTTCTCTCTGTCAACGGGGAGACAAGATATACTTGAAATATGAAAAAATGTTTTAGAAGCCGAAAAATATGATCTTTCCTGAAATATTTATATTCGTTATATATAGCTATAAAAGCAAAGACTAATGCTTAAAATTCACAATAGGTTGGAGATATGGATGGAAGAGCCTGGATTTTTTGTACACCTCATTAATGTTTCCCCTATTTAAGCTGAAGCTGAGGTTTGTTTAAAATGATAAAATGAAAAGTATTTACGGCAGGATTTTTGTAACAAAGTAACAATGCACAGGCAGTTTGAGTTGGCAGTTCAATTCAGCAGCATCAGACAGGTTTGCTAATCATTTGTGGTTCAACATCATCACTATTACCATCATCATCATTGGGCATTAAAGTGATCTCTACGTGGAAAAAGTTTGATTCCACAGAAGCCCATGCACAGCATAAATGGAGACGGGAATGAAGCTTCTCGATGTCGAATGAGCTGGAGATGAATATTATGCAGATGATCTCGTCTCCCCTTTTCTAACACAATTTCACAATTTCAACAGCAAACCCACTTTTTATTCGAATCATGTGCACATCTCTGCTTCTGCTTCGGGTCCCCTGTTACTCTTAAACTTTGTTGATGTTGATACTCACTCTGACTCTGACTCTACCTCATTTCAGAATTCAGATGTGCATCTAGTCCACAAATTGCATAATCCTACAATTCCTGCACTTCAGTCAACCATATCCCACACTATGCACGTTGTACTTACTTCCTCATAACGCTTGCAGCTTTTATTGCTCAACTCTTTCTGCATAGCAAAACCATAAATCCACTAATATTTGCTTAAGCTTGCTTACTTCAGTTTTCAGACGTTCAAACTCATTATAACTTTTGACTTGTAATTGTCCTTCTGCCTGTCATCCCTTCGCCTCAGTAAATACTCAAGTTTCAATGTTAAGTATCCAGCTTATCCAACATAAGTTCAAGCTTGTCATTCTCTCATGTTAAATGATTAACTAACGAACCCACAAGCTGAGCTTAATCATATGCATTTTAATATTTTAATTACAAAGACCATGACTAAAATTTCATTTTAATTGCTTGTCCCAAGAACAATTAAAGTCCAGCAATCTTTCCGTTGATTGGAGATGTCAGTGGGAGGAGATGGAACACGCGAATGAGAGACCCACAAGCAGACACACAAAAAAGTCTCCATTTTCTCAACGTGCCCCGTAGCCCAAGGGGGACTGGATTGAGGCTACGCTGAGGCCTCATTCCGCGCCCTCTTTTGCTGTGGCGGGAAATGAGTGTGAGGCAGCCTAAGCGGACCCTCCAACCGACGCCGCTGCTGATTGGATGGTTCAAATAATTTTGCCCGTTGAGTCAAGTTGCCCACTTCCACCAGACGCCTTTCCCTCCTTCCACTTGTAAACAGACACTTCTCACCTCCAGCCGTTCTCCTCATCGTTAGCCAACTTTCAAACGCTTCACACTTCGAATTCGAATCCGAAAGTTCCCAAAATGGTCAAGGCCAGGGCTTCTGTTAATAAAACTGTAAGTATTTTCACCTTCCAGGGTTTCGAATCGATAACAGTGTCTCTTATGCAATTATCCTGTATTGTATGATGTGTATGTTCCAGGCACTGGACGTCCTGAAGACGACCAAGAAAACTGGAGGGACTCCTGTTCAAGTGGGTCCTGTAAGGGCAAGGGCTTCTCGATCTCGGTCTCGTACTCCTGGAAGGGTAAGTCGATGTTATATTGACATGCACACAAAATTTTTAACTTTGAAGGCTTCATTTGCAGTTTTGAAGTTTGCTCGTAACTCTAGCTGCAGTAGAATTAAGATTCATTGCAATCACGGGGATTAGGGAGCCTGTAACGCTTGCAGTTTCTCATTATAATTCTGCCTTTTGTTTATTATTACTTCATGGGTGTGCACATTGTCTCTGAATTACTATTCTGTTATTCTTTATCTTTGGTGCCTAATTCTCATAGCTGCAATCGGAATCAACTTCTGGGGACGCAGTTGAGACCGTCAAAAGATCTAGAGGACGGGTATGTCGCTGTTTATTATTTACACTTCACAATCAAAAACCTGCTTGGATTTGCCTTACTTGTGTTTTGTTCTACTGCATTTCAATTGCACACGTGTAATTCATCACTAATTAGCAATCATTTTGTATCCTTACAGCCTAAGTCGAGTCCTAAGGTGAAGAAGGCTCCTACACCTAAACGATCGACCCCTGTGGCTTCCACCAAGTCGAAGAAACCGGCGAAGAAGGAGACAAAGCCAAAGTCCAAAGCTGCAAAGTCAACTAAACGAGTTGGCAAACCTCCAACTGCAGCGGATAAAAAATCTGCAGCTAAGAAGAAAGGTACATTATGTCTTGCATACTTCAGTTTTTATGAGTACCACTTATTGTTTAATCTATTTCGAGAAAACATAAGACACGTGTCGTATATTGGCTGATGCCAAATAATCATGAGTTAGTTTTAAATGGCGATTTTTTATTTTGATTGCAGAACGTACGACACCATCAAGATCTACAGCTGCCAAGGCTGAGCAGAAGTCTACTCCTTCAGCTCCAGCCAGTGCGAGGAAAACGTCCTCAAGAACAAGACGCTCCTCGGGTTCTGGAAATTCCAACTCCGTTGGTACCAGTACCAGATACGCAACTAGAGCCAAAGTTGCCATCATTGAAGACAGTACTTCGTCCATCCAGGGTTCGAAAAGTAATGTTTCAGTATCCAGTCGAGGATCTGCGTCCGGAGGAGGATGGTTTTCAAGATGTAACATCGTTTAATGACACCAGAAAGTCGTAAACAAACATGCACTTAATCTTCGTTTCTTTGTGTTCTAAGGTGTGTACAGCTCTCTCATATAATATTATTGTGTTTTTTCTTGCTGGGGTATCATTGAACGGGAAATGCTTAAAAATGTGTTTGCGAGTTTTATGACGAACTTGTGCAGCAGGTGGTGTGACTTATATGTTATTGAAGTAGACTAGCAGTATCAAGAGTATTTATATGGAACAAGCGGTTTTGTACAGATGATTAATATTAATAATACTATAATGTAGCGTAGCAAGTAGTGTTTACTGTTTTAACCGTAGTTTTCCATCTCATATGTATTTATGATTATTGTTACGATGCTTTCTCTGAGTATGTTGGCTAATGTCGAGACACATGTATTTAATTAAGTGATGTGCTTTTGTAGTTTTATAAAAAGCTACGTGCAATTCACGCTGAATACTAACTGTGGACAGGTGGAAAAAATAGTAACTTCGTTTCGATCAAGAAGGTGTTCATGCGTCCAAGTAATAATCTGTACTTCAGTAAATATCATTATCAGTTGAACCAAAGTGACAAATAGAATTAAGATAGCTCTAAGGTTGGCTATATTACTTGTAAGCTGTGCATGCTCTCTCTATTTTGTACTGTTTATACAAAATGATTTACTTGCTTGCTGCTTCGTAGAATTAGGAATTAGGTAGCACCAGGGAAAAAAAGAAGTCAATGGGCAATATGAATCAAGAATTAGAAACCCTTTTCAATTTTCTATACATTAATCAACTAAAAGGCGCTTTGTAAATCGTCGTAAGTCGAATGCTCGTCAAACAAAATGATATTACTCAAGAAGTGAAGTTCCGAGTTTGCAGGGTTAAGTTAAAGGTGATTAGCGTGTTCATCAACTGTACAAGTGGTCTCCAATTATCCTAATTTTTCCTATGTTCATTCTTGCCCACCTACTTTCACACAAATTCGTAATTGCAGAATTGCAAGTCTACACTTATCATGTTCAGCCCAAAACTAGGGAAATAATCAAAATGAAGGATTTTTTTCATAATTAGCATCTTTCTCATGAATTAGCCTACTAATTATGAAGGCCCACATAGTATACACACAGCAGACAAATACACTCACGGCAAGTACAAATTCGTGATTTGTTATTATTGATTAATACACAAAACAGAGGAAACTATATTTAAGTTTATGACTCGAACTAAAGATGGTTGCATAACACAGAGTATGCAGTGCATGAACTTTATAATAGTGACTCCAGAAAGTGAACTACTAAAGATGTAAGAAATATTATGTATTCTCATTCATTAAATATGTTAAGCCTTTTATGTAATCATCTGAGTTAGAAATGAGAGATTACAAGATTATTTTTACCCTAAATTAGACCAGATAGATTTTATCAAGACTATGCTCAACAACTCAACCATTTTAATTTTCAGAGTGTATCAAGTAAACAAGTAATAAAATAGTAGTTAAATCTTTGGTAAACTGATTGAGTAATTTGAAATAAACTTGGATTAATAATTATTTTACACCCCTGTTTACAACAATGTTAACATCATCAGATAAGCTAAATGAAGAACATGTTGTGTAAATTAAATGCACTGCGTTGTTCTGAAAATATTTTGGTGTTCATTTACCATATTGAAGTTCACTTGATATTTGATCAAATGAAACGATAAATATCGTAAAATAATGAAAAAGCCTCCTATTCTCCTATATTTAAAATCCTAACATTTGTCATAAATGACGGAGTTGTATAGTTGTATTCTATTTAAATATTTCAAAGAGAAAAGGCACAATAAAAAATCCTGAATGAGATTCAAAAGAGTCAGAGAGAGAGATAAAGGATTTGCTGTGGTTGTATGAGAACGGTGATGGTTCCTGGGCAAATGGGTCAGTCATTCAATTTTTGTATTATGCATGTGTCTCTGTACCTAATTTTTGTGATCTGACAGCTCTACTTTGCAGCAACAAGAGTTCCACACAAGATGCAGGAGGACTTAATGCAGGAGTAGATGAATGATGACTTGGTCTCTATAAACCTGAGATTGGTTTCGGCCATCATAAGAAAAGCCTAACTACTTACTAAACTACTACCATGAATCTCGAGTTTTGTGCACGAAGATGTGGTTTAGTTAATGTGGACTACTAGACCTCTGCATGTCCGACTCGAGTCCTGTCCTTAGCAGAGAAGAACTTGGAAAGGAATCAAAATATCTAATCAAAAAGCAGTAGTATTAAAATCCTTTGCGGCTGGCTACTTGTTTCTTAAAATGGGAACATAAAGGGGCAAAAGGTAAACCAGGTAGTCACACAGTCAATTCTCAGCCGAATGATGATGAACACCACCACCGACGAGGAGATGAGATTATGAGATGCTCTCCACTCATTCAAATCCCATGAAAAAATTAAATGTTATGAATAGTCAATCGATGCGAATCTCCTATAAAGAACTTTACATCAGTAAGTCCCACTATTTCTCTCTCATCTCACAATATTATTTCCCTGAGCACAAATCGAGTTGAACATCATATCGTGTCATATGCTAATAAAAATATTTTGATGCGTTATGTGTACCACAGGTGTGGAGGAGAGGCTTGTATCGGGAGGCATTAAACGATGAAACACCCGTCAATAATACGAACGAAGCATCTCTCTCCTCTCAAGAACCAACAACCTGTGTACGGGAAGAATGGATTATTTCAATTCATCTCAATCCTTTCACATTCAATATGAGACCCATCCATCCATTCTACTTGTGCCTGTGTGGATGATATTTGTTATTTTAATAATGCCATGTTTTGGGGACTCCTTAGTCCTTACCTGTGCCTACCTACTACAACAACTACTCTACTCCTACCACTTCATGTATATATGTGTAATATTGCTAACTAACTTACATTTAGTAGAGACACCATCACCACACTTCTGTGACCACAAATGAGAGACCCTGCACTGCATGCATACTGCAGCATGAGTCTCCCAACTCAGGTGTGTGACTATAATCTCAGGTAGACTCAGGTATAGCGTAATAATGTGTAGATGTAATATGGCTAGGGATAGAAGAGAGAGACAGGACAGGTAAATTGGTAGTTGTAAAAATGAGGGGTATCATCCACACTCGCAGCATCATTTCATATCTCTGTGTATGTATACAGAGAGACCAGAGTGAGTCTCTACTGATGATGATAATATTCTGTAGTAAATCTGTTGGATGTGAAAAACACTCTTCTTCTTGAGACCAAAAGAAGTAAAGTAGGGCAGGCCAACCTATAATACTCTTTTACAATACACTCGCATATAATGATTGCACATTCAACATGTATTCTTTCTCACTGATCTCCACTCGTGTAAAATCATAAGGCTAAACGCTAAAATGTATAAAGTGTATAAGCCTCTCTCTCACTCTGAGTCTTTCTAATACATTCACACAAATAGCAAAAGCAAAGCCACTCACTCACACACACACACATTATTCCACTACTACTACAGTCAGTCTTTTTATATAAATTTTATTACACTCAACCTTCTATACATTTCTTATTAAGAAGAATTTTACTCAGGGATAGAATTATAAGAAGAATGAGCCAAAAGAACGGCCAAAGTGAATGGTCTCTCTCACTTTACTATTATTGTTACTCTCAAGTATTCTTCTCTGAATGTTCTGTTCCCTTTTTTAGATAAAATTCCTAATTAGTTGTCTATACATCCATGTAGATTAGCGAGATTTTTTTAGCCTTTTAGGCTAATAATGGTTCGTACAGAGAGGTGCAGTAGTAGACTTCTTGGACAACTTCCAGTTAGAAATATAACTAACAGTCTAGGAAAATCACAGGTATACTGCTTCTATAAATATTTACTTGGTTGACACAAAAGTGAATGTTTTAATTATTCTAATGTGACAGTCAACTACTCGCAGTCTAGTGTGTTTTACATGTGTAGCTCTAATAGAATGCTATGTATTGAATATTAATGGAAGTGTGTGTGTGTTTCTGTGGTTGGTGATTAACCTACAGGAGCCTAAAAAGGAGGAAGCAGAAGAAGCCTTACGAAGATAAGGAAAGAGTATTACGGAATTAAGACCAACTGGATTTATGAAGCTACTTAAATCAGTCTCCACCATTTACTATTCAAGACATAATGGTCGCTGACTGTCCCAAATTCATCCCCAATATTTTTAATAATACCAAATGTTCGACGTGTTTCAAAACACGGGAGGAACATGGGGATGTCGCTCTTGATTCCAAGGTTAGTTTGGAATTCATTGTTTTCCAAAATTGTCGATTGTCGCGTACATTTTATGTTTATTATGATGTGTCAAAATTAATATGTAAAAGAGCTACAGTTTCATAAATTGTGTATGTAATTTTAAAAGTATTACCCTTTTTAATTAAGTGAGTTCAAGTGACAGAATTGCAAGTTCCTTCCAAGATATATTTAAGGGTGTGTAAATTTAATGCCTTCATGGGTTCGGTGCATATTACTCACATCACTTAAGTATTTATGTGACATGAGATCCACGGGGGAGTAAGTTTAATCACGTTAAAGTGTTTGTGGTTTGTGTCAAGAGAGGAATGTGTTGTAAGCGATTCTTGATATTCTATCACTCTATCGACGATACGGTGTCGATTACATAGAAAAACAAAACTTTATTGTAGGCCAAATCGTTAACATGTGTTTAATTTTTATGGAAGTATTCTATAATGAACTTTTGACTGCGTTCTCGTTTTTCAGTCCCTGAGGAAAGTCGTTAAATGCGGGTATTTATTCGTGGCACCCAGGGATTGGGATTTCTGCAATCCTGCTGTTCATCGTACAAAAGTATGTCAATTTTGCTCAATTTTTATTGAGGATACTCTTTTAATACTCTTCAAGATAAATACATAATGAGTTAATGAGTGACGCTAATAAACTCCTCCTGTTTATTTCTTCAGAGGTGGCAAAGAAGATGGTTTGTTCTGTTTAGTGATGATCAGTTGACATGGTCCATCGACGATCAAGTAAATGCAAACTAAACTAAAGACTCTTAAATTAAAGGTCGAATCACTAATATCCAAAATTCCTTCCAGCCTGACACAATTCCCCAAGGATCTCTGGAAATGCGAGAAATCCTGGAAGTGAAGAATGCAGAAGACATCACAGAAAACGCATACAGCCTCGCCCTCACAGGGAAACAAACGACCTTCATAAAAGGAATGAATAACGAAGACATCAAATCGTGGCAGGCAGTTCTAAGCAAATACGGAAACAAACTAATTACAACGGGAAGTGGAAAGAGGAGCCTCACATTACCGGGTGGATTTGGAAGTTCTAGCTCAACTAGATTTGGTAAACTACACGAAACACAATACAAAAATACAAACCTAACTGCACACTTAAAACCTCTATTACCATTTACCACCGTGCATTATTCCCGCATGGAGCTTAATCTCACGTTTAATGGTTTGTTTTATGGTTCGCCCTGTAAAAGATGTGAAATTTAGCATGGCTTGTTTTTTATTTCTTTTCGTGTGCAGAAACGGGTGTAGTTATAGGACCATCTCAGAGACCGAGATTTCACAGCGTCACTACTGCCTCCTTAAGTGGACTTACTTCTCCCACAAGTCCTTATGGAAAGTCCTCGTCTTCCGTCATTTATCCAAGTAGCAATTCTGGAGGTGACGAAGATGAACATGTCTTCATTTCTTCAGGAGGAAGTTCTATTCCGTGTATTACAAGTGTTACGCCTAAAGTGTGCAGTGGAGGAAGTACAGGAGGAAGTGTTGGCAGTTCACCTGGAGGTACTTCTTCGTCATCCCAGTCCCCGTCTTCTTTGCATGGCGGACTTCCTCCTAAATCTGCACTCAAATCTTCTTCCTCTTCTTCAAATTCCACCACCAGATCTTTTTATGTGTCACTAGCAAATGTCCCAAAAGGAAAAACTTACCGAAGCTTTCCTTCAATTCGGTCTTCTTCCACAACAAACAATAATATTGGCACTCGTCTTCTCTCTTCTACAATTTCACCCCCATCACCTTCAAGCCCCCCCTCAGTGCCTTCTAAATCTGCATGTATATTTTCATCCATTTCTTCTATTATTTCTTTTTCTCAGTTTCAATCAGTCTTTCCCTGAGGATTTTTAAAACTTAGTTGTTTTCTTTATTGAAACTTCACAGGTTCCGATCAGGACGTTTCAGCATCTTCTCCCTCCACTAATACTGATTTTGCTAAGTGCTATGAGTCCGCTGATGTCACAGACTTCAGTTCGTGTACAACAACCAACTCCGTCCGAGCTGTAAGCTTTTAATATAACCATGAATTCCTTAATTTCTAGATAAAAAACTTGAGCATTAAATAATATTCTTCACTTTAGCTTCGAGGAGATCCGGATGGATGTGGAGGGTTAGACACATCTGATGGGGGACCCTTAAGGAAAGGCTGGCTTCTGAGACAAACTAATAATGTAAGAGACCAACAGATCAAGAAAGTCACTTCCTCTTGGTGCGTTTTGTTTGCTTACTTAATATTTACTCTCTCGTGACAGGACTGGGTGAAGCACTGGTTCGTCTTACAAAATAACGCCTTACTTTTCTACGAAAACTCAGAAGAATTAAGTCCTCTAGGGAATATAGAAATAAACGAGCAAACAGTCATTCGTCAGTTCGATTCCAGTAGACATTACGGGTTTGAAGTCATCAATAAATCTACTGTCCATAAATTATCTGCTATAACAAATGGAATGAGAGGGATTTGGATGAAAGCCATCGAAGCCTCTAAAAGCAAGTCTCGCTTGGAGTCCGAAGTCATACAAGAGCCTCATTCTTCACCAAACTCCATTGCGAATCCTCCAAGTCCACCGTTGAAATCTAAAAAGTCTCGCTGGAGAAAGAAAACGGATCTGAAAATCTTTGAATCACTCAAAGACGAGTTTGGAGAGAGGGAACGTGAACTAGAAAACCTTCGAACAGAGCTTAGAGGTGACTCTCCTAGAATGAGAGAACTTCTCAAAAGCCAAGCCCTACAAATCGACAATTTCCGAACCCAAATCTCCTCTGGTTTCATGGAAATCGAGAAACTAGAGTTGTATTGTAAAAACCGAGAGACAGAATACACAGAAAGTTTAAAGTGCAAAGATGAAATCATTGAAGAAATTCGAGAAGATTTATCCCATGAGATGAACAAACGGGAGAAAATTGAACAGCAATCGAGGGATTTGGAACATCAGTTGGATTTGGTCTCCCAACAACTTTCGGACATTACGGAAATCCTTCGAAAAACCGAAAACGAAGCGGATGTCCAAGATATTCGCTACAGACAAATGGAAGACCTCATGGAAGCTCATAAGAGACAGTTGTGCCACGAGTTAGATTTACTGAAGTCTCGGTGTAACGATCTCACAGAGAAGTTATATCAATCCGAAAAAATGGCCAAGAGTTTAAAGACAAAGTTGGGACGAGTAAAGAGTCAGTCACTGAAAGATAAGCAAATAGAATCCGATGTTTTAAACAAGATAAGCGATTTGGAAGAAAAAATCCTTAGGTTAGATGGTTCTCCACTTCTCTCGCCTGGCTCCGGCTCAGTAACAATGACATCTCCAGTTCCTGTCAGTCCTTCCGGACCTGGTGGAGGTGGCATAGTTAACGTCATCATGAAACTCAACGATCTTGACCAAAGAGTTGAGAAAGCTGTTGATTCCTATTGGTTCAGAAGAGGTGAACTAGAAGAATTAGTAGGAACTTGCCAAAATTGCAGAGTATTGGAAATGGAAGTCCAAGAAAGAGAAGAACGACTAGAAGCATTGGAAAACAATCTCATGAAGTTGGAAATGGAATTCAGCAATAAAGTTAAAGAGCTGAAGGAATTTGTGAAAGAACAACCACAACCTTCCGACCCTCAACCTACAACTGCTCAGACTATGAACAAATATCAAGCGGAGATTGAGCAACTTAGGGTGAGTCATTAAATATCTTTCTTAATATCCGCAGACTCTTTAATTAAAACTTAATCGTAATGGTTTTTATCACATCCTTCGCAGAACTTATGTGCCAAAGGATTGGAAGCAATGGAAAATAGTCACAAAAGGATGGTCATGGAATTGGAAGAGAAACACCGAAGAGAACTCCAAGCTTTAAGGATAGAGAAAGACAATGAGCTTGCAGAAGAAACGAAGGCCACACTTTCAGGTTGGTTGCGTGCATGAAATTGACAATTGTTGTTTGTCTTAGTAAGCCTGCTATTATCACACGACTTTACATTTAATGACAATTCTCAATTCTCAGCTCTTGACGCAATGAGGAAAAACCACCAAGTGGAACTGCAAAGAGAGATGGCCAAGTTTAAAGAGGAGTTCATGAGGAAGTTCCAAAGTGGTCAAGACTTGTCAGACTTACATCGTGAGCATGAGTAAGTCATCGTCCTAAATCCCAACAAATTAACGAGTTATGAAATATGATTACGAAACCAGACTCTTGTATCTTCATGTAATTAATTACCTTTCAGGCAAGAATTGACTGAAGTGAAAGAAGAGATTTTGAAATTATCCGAAAAGTATTCGTTGAAATGCGTGGAAGCGTCAAAGTTAGAAGAAACCATTGGGTCCTTAAAGACTCAATTAAATGAAGCCAAAAGACGCATTCTCGACTTGGAAGGAAATGACTTCCAAAGTAGTTGCAACTCTGCCTCGTCTGCATCCAGCAAGGTAAATAATAATTAGTCAGTGTCACTTACTCTGATGCTCACGTCTCATGAATTATTCATGTAATCTTGTTACTTGTTATTACTACAACATATAACACCATAAGTATTCGTGTGAATTAATTCATGTGTGTCTAACTCGTTGTTATTTGTTTGTTTTTGTTGCTTTACTTGTTTCATCCCATATTTAGAAGCCAGACCAAGTCACCGCTTTACGTTCACGCTTAGAACAACTTATCCTAAGTAATCACAGATTTCATTTACTATTTTATTCTCTACTTCTCTTGTGTTGTCCCCTTTTACTCAAATGAAAGTTTTAGGTAACCCACAGGTCTTAACTAAATGTTTTTTTAATTATCTTTAGGCCGTCCAGTCGACATCCACGACGAGACCCAAGCCAAAGCCTCGAGTGACCAAACAGGGAGCAGCAGCGAAGCTGGAGGAGGACCCTTTGGGACTTTAAAGAAACCCAGACATTCCATAATCAGATCACCAAGTTGTCCCAAGTTGGGGGAAGCCAGACTATCACTCCTCCAATAAGAATTAAAACATTATTCTAGTTCAAATCTATTTAATCAACTTTAACTTCACAGTGTAGAAAGACATGTAAAACGCTAGCAGCAGCTGCTGAAAGCTCTTCCAGCAGAAGAGTTCAACTCTCGTACTTAAATCAACACTAGACTTGCTATACACATCATTATTACCTCCGTTTATGCGTAACATAGTTTGTATTTAATTTGTAGTATTTTATTTAGCTCCACATGCAACAGGGAACAATCAAAGTATCAAAGAACCAAAAGTACTTCTTATACAGAACTTCCGTGTTATACAAATTACCAAGTCTTAAAATGAATTCATTCGTACATTTGTTACTAGAATATTTACAACCAATGTATGCGTAACATTATTAGTTAAACAGTTAAAAAGCAGCTATCTATATACTAAACTAAATGAATTATTAGTGAAAGGTTGACAAAACTAGGTAGAAAATAATTTCCTACACCAGGAAAACCCATAATAAATATAAACTAGTTAAATTAGATAGTCAAATTAGAAATATATACATTTTTCAACGGATTTGTATAAAGCTGAACAGAATCTTAAAGAATATGATAATCATGTTGTGTTCTTTAAACTGGAGAGTATTTATTCAATCGTAGCCTGTTATTATTTTAAATACTGCGTTATGACAATTTCCGTTGAACCCACCGGCAGCTAAAAGTGCAATAAATGAATTTTATTACAAACAAAATAAAAATTTCCCTATAAATTGCCTGCAGTTTTATCTCAATTAATCATAAAATGTGTACAAAGGCTAAATACCTAATTGTCTAGTCAAATGTCAACTGAAAGAGGAAATTGAGACGGAATCTGATTTCACACACGTCTTCATCTCTTTTCCTCCCGACTAGACATTCTGTCGCTTCCTTATCATTAAATTATAAATTTATTCATATTGACAACACACACAAGCACAATAATAAATTGACTCAGACTTCACACCATGAATGAAAGTCTTCTTATCATCTTCACTCACTCACTCATATTCCAAACATGCATGTGTTGGTGTTGTGTGTCTGTACGTGTACCACTTCTCATGTTTCACAAATGTC
>JAQGAC010000706.1:0-20237 GCA_034696585.1 Isotomurus maculatus
GGAATATTAGAAAGTAAATGGAATGGGAAATATCATTATCGGAAAACGTAGGCACACAGAATCGAACTTCAAACAAGGCAAAGGAGACAAGAAAGACTGACAGAGAGGAGAAAGTAAATCCTTGTGAACGCGAGTGGAGTCTGTGCAGTTGGGAAGTAACAGAGAATATCCACTTGAGTGTGAGAAAAGAGAATGGCTCTCACAATCTCATTTCCTAGCTAACCTTACACTCAATGACTTTTTGCTATTTGGCAGTTCCCAATAAACGTCTACCTTCCACCACATGATGATTAGAACTTAAATTTGAATTTCAACCAAAAGTGCTGTCCATTTTAACATAACCTACACGTTTTAAAGTTGGTTTGAAAATTAAGTCGATACTAAAGATTTCAAATCACACACAATTAATTCAACCAATCTCATGCGCACCCGAAATTACAGAACAATTCTTGTGTTTTCTTTTTCCAAATAAATTTGGTTCTCTTCCCGTGGATGAATTTAAAACGTAGAATCATAGTCTAGTATAAAACATTTTTCCTCCGTTAGAAGAGAACGAAAGAAGTTAGGGGGAAAGAAAGCTAGAAACAACAACTTCATTGGAGAATCCCGTGACTTGACGCTAGTCATTCTGTTATCTTTGGAAACATCACTTCTGTGCACATTTCACTTTGGCAGACGCACCCGTCTCGTTTCAAGTCAACCTGAGAGACTCGTCTTGAATGCCTCCTCCTTATTATTCCACTTAAAAGCATACTTAAAAGTACATAAACTCGACTTTTCGTTGAGCATCTGCCTCCCACATGTACGGATTTCCCTCAAGTGTGTTCTAAATGACCTAAAGGAATCCAAATGTAAAGATTCCGGTATTATGTTTTGAGGCTGTGGCTTAAGTTAAACATGTGCAAAGTTTAAAAACAAAAACTTACTGAATACCGATACTTATGTACTGGAGTGCAATACATTTGGAAAATTCCATCGGTACAAATTGAACTTCAAAAACAAAAACCTCATGCAGGAAAATAAACATTCACTTATATTGGAACAACTATTTGTACTAAATGCAAATGGAAAAATGTTCTTCTCGATTTTCCGACATTTAACCGAAATATTCTCTCCAATCTAATAATTTGGAACTAAAATAATATAGATCTACTTCAATGTTTTCTGCTGTTATTTCTACATTCTCCTTTAAGCACAAAAATCGGGTAAAAGGAAATAATTTAAAAATTTGGTATCGAAATTGATTCCTTATTCACCGTCAGAACCACTGTGGTCTTGGGAACAGTTGGAACAAATCCATTTAATCCAATTTATACACTATCATTAACTTTTATACTGATGTGAGGTGGGTTTTGCTTCCATCAGAGGTGTCAGTTGGTCCAATTACTAGACTGAATTCATGTAAGCTTCAGATTTCCACTGCCCAATTTCCTTTTTCCTGCATCCTTGCGTCTACGACTTATATCTCTGCGGTTGCTTAGTGAAAAGGTGAAGAAGAATTGCATTCTATTATTCCTGTGAAGACGGAGGAAAGTGAATAGAACAATAAATCACCCTAAATCCTTTCCTTTCACTTTCCTCGTTTTGCTCCTGTCTCATTTTCTATATCGCTTCTAGGAAGTAACCTGTGTAAACTAATCAAAATACATCCAAAAGCTCGCTCAATCTTCAGTTTACACTGAATTTTCTTCAAATTACGTGTTAGCTTCAAACATTATTACGCATTTTTAAACGGATAAGTTATTACAGACTAAATCCCGTGGTTTATTATAAAAATGGAATTTTCAAACACATCCGTTTATTTCTGTATAAAATATCGTTTTTTAGTCTTCCATCGAATTTCATTCGTTGCTTTCTCTCGGCTTGGCAGATGAAAGGTTAACTGTGCAATAAACTTCACCTCAAATTCGTGGTTTTGCAAATGCTTGCCAAAATTACACGTGGTAGACAACTTATGGTTTGAAGTCTGCGTGTGTCTCCAGGCAAGCCTAATTTCAATCAGATGAGTTGAAAGATATGAGAGTTTAGAGGTTTCATTGCAAAGTTTCTTGGTTTTTATCAAGTTACGGTGTTTTCGAAATTTACCCTATTTGGTTCGTGGTAATAAAATTTAACCGAAGTCAATCAGAATTCGGCAAGTAAACAACCCAACTTGATGGAAACTTCTTTTACAACCTTTAGTGCAATATACTTGCTGGCTTTTGGCCCATAATTATTGGAATTTTAAGTAAAACTCGGAAATGAAATGGGATTTTCTAAGGAAAAACTTCAAGATGGCAGTTGAGGCAGTAAGAGTTTGGTCTCAGAATCAGTCAAATTACCAACTGTACCATACGAGAGTGTGTTAAGACGAGGGGAAGATCGACTTTCGTGTCCCGAGTTGTTTTTGTTTTGTGAACATTGGAGAGACAGAAGTTGCGTAGTTTCCTTGAAGGGTTTTAAGCTTTAAGTGGGAAGTGTTGTTCATGCTGATGAGATGGAGATGGAATTGGAAAGATAAAATAAAACTCATTTCCCGTTCCGAAACTGGAAGGAAATATCATAAAATACTGAATGGCTTTTGGCAAAACGGCAAATCATTATTGCTCTCCTGCCTATCTCCCTATCGTGTAAAAGAAAACTTCACTCCACTTTTGCGGATCTGTATGGAAATTTATGTACATTATTGACGCTATAGGATCTTTTATTTTTATTTTGTGAAACAAAGTTACATCTGGAGTATAGCAAAATACTTGAGATGTCCCCATTCAACCATACCAAAAACATTTCCTAAAGTTTTTTATATTTTTTCTTTGCCAGTTAAAGAAATCCAAATTCATTCCTGATCTTAATTGGCAAATCAACATTTTAAATACGATTTTATGTAATCAAGGATATGATGAATCCGTACAAGATTACATGTCCCAGAAATTGAATATTTTTTGTATTTGGTTGTTCTCAGATCTGAAGTTCAGCCTTCCGGCTAAGGTAAAAAAGGTTTAATTTAGTTTGAGTTCAAAATTGGAGCACGTTTAATAATGCCTAGCAATAATTGTATTGTTTAAAGTAGAGCCTTTAATAGAAGAGTATCTGGCAGTTTCACTTGTGCCTGCATAATCACAGCACATTGTATGATTCAGTTAGGCAGGAAACTGCAAGTACTTTTAGTAAAACTGTTCTTGCAGGTAGAAACGTAAGCTTGGTTGAGAATCAAAGAGTAGGCTAAGAGCCAAAGTTAAATCAACTTAAGGACAAACTTTTCCAGGACCAAATGTTTTCCAAAGGACAATGAATAAGAGATGAGTGAAAAAGTCTGAACTCTTTGTGAAAGTAGTACAATTTCCAAAGCACTAGAAGTATTACATCCATAGACTCTACGAGAAGTTCTTTAAGTAATTAAAAGGAAAGAAAGAGATTTTGTCGTTCAAAAGTCCTCACCGAAGTGGAAATTTAATTCTCAAGAGCTTGCTATGATATTTATGATGCCGGGTTCCTGTTTCTCCTCTGCTGTTGTAGTTTAATTAAATTATAATCTCAGGGTTCGTAACACTGGCAACATATTATTGAATTCCACAGGTAAGGTAACTCTGAAACGGCATGAAAAAAATATAAGGCTTCTACACTGTGATTCGGCTGTAAGCCCAAATAATTTGATGGGTTTGAATCCGGGAGTGCAACGAATTCACACAAAGGAACATTTTATGTTTTAGTTCTTACGGTGCAACTTTTAAATGGTACATAATATAAAAATCATTGTGTGGACCAGAATATTCCAAATTTAAAACCGTAAGTTCACGAATGTTCTTATTTGCACATATTCGCGTTCTTTTATGGATAGTTTCTTTTTAGTATAAAGAACATGAACTTTGTGCATTTGCAGAGAAAGTGGAATCTCCATAGAAATGAAAGTAAAAGTTATGCGAACATTCCTCATTAAATAAGTCGTAGACTAAACCATGGAAAGTTCTTTTTCTTTTCTTCTTCGCATACTGGAGAAGATATGCAGAGAGATGTGTTCGTTATTTGGCGAGTTGAAATTTGGACTTTTTATTACGTGCGCACAGCAGATGGGCTTTTTTGTGAGCAGTTTAAAGTGAAAGGAAGGGACTCAGGGAGATTCCGTGGTTCTAATTCTATTTGGAATTTATTTAAGAGAAGGATGCTCGCGAGATGAAGAAATTTACTCGAGTTGCTTGTAACCATGTCGCAGTTTGTAATTAATTAGGGAGTAAAATACGTAAATTCTCCGCATTGTGCCAAGAGACTTTGATAGCTTTTTGCCCTTCCGTTGGGGTGTTGTTTGTTTTATTAAAATGTGCAGCAGCCCCATTCTACTTAATATACACTGCTTCTATAGTTCGTTAAATGTGTGAAGCCCCGTATAGTCTTTGTAGCTTCATCTTCTGCTTGAATTCGGATATATGTACCGTGATACACTTATTTCTTCTTGCTGCATTGCACAGAAGAAAAACATTTACCCTAAAGACCCGCAGTTTTCCAGTGTTTAATTCAGAATGTGAAGTTTGACTCGTACTTGTCCCAAACGTTCTCCTCTAATTTATTGTGTCGTACAAATCTCATTACACCCATTTAACTTAAAGCTCGTAGACATATTTATGTAAACTTGAATTGTGTACTTTCCTTCTTTCTATTCTTTGGTGTTTGCTTCCACCGTACTTTACTAAGCCCATGTCTTGTACGTGTCATTCCAATTTCCGGTTCAAAATGACAGGTCAGTTGGCTTTAATTAGGAATCACTTATTCTTGGTTTGTGTTCTGTAACACACTTAAAATAACAGTATAGAGAGTAAACGAGATTTACTTGATTTAGATAATGATCCTTTCATTGAAATCCATTTCCTAAGCAATCAAAACGTGGAAAATATCCATAACTAGCAATCTGTATGACGGCAGAGATTGTGCCACAATTCTTCTCGACGACTGACGAAGGTTTCTTTCCATTATTCTGTCTTCAGGCAATTAACGAGAAATATGAATCTTACTATAAGATTTGAAGAGTAGTAGAGTAGAAGTCATTGTACTGTGGGGACAACAAGTTGTACACAAACTCTCTTTTTGTACCTAACCAATCTACACCCTAAAGTTTAGTCTTGATTCCTTCGTTAATCATTTTCTTCTCACAGTTCGTTTAGTGTCTGTCGTTCCTTTTCATAAGCAACTTTGAGTATTAGTGATTCACAAGCTTTCCCCTTTCCCTGAAGCAACTTTCTCCCCTGACTCTATAAGACTAATCGCATTCGATCTTATTCAAAAGGTGAGTCTTCTTGTCGTCCCTTGAGTAATGCTTCAGGTTGTTTCTTTTGAATTTGCTCCTTTTCTCCTTTCTTTTTTACGGTGGGTGGTTAGATATCTTACTGCAAGGAAAGCATCGTTGTCTCACATAGAATCAAAATCTCCACCGCATTATAGTCCTATTTCGAAAGGGGTAGAAATAATAAGAGGTTACCGGAAATGTACTACAGAATATTCGTCCTGTTCAGCACACAATGCTTATCGATTTCGTGGCACTTGAATGCCTGTGGATTTATCAGCCACCGTTCAGGAATCCCCTTCCTCCCAACATTTTTAATAGGTCTGTTTCTTCAGCCTCAAAAATATTTCGGTATTAAATTTCGAATGACCCGAAAAATAAGTTAGAAGTATTAAAACACGCTCGTAACTTTTTAGAATAATACTGCCTGAACCTCTCGTAGGCACGTAGTTCGACACAAAGCCAGTGCTGTGTGTGTCTTTCGTGACAGTGAGACATTTCTACATTATTGCGATGATTTTGGTTTCCCTTTCTCTTTTGTTCTTGCAAACTACATAAAAGATAATCAACTCGGTCTGCAACTTTCCCTTGTCTTTGAAGTTGGGCCATGTAAAGTGTCACGCGCAACTGTCAGAACTATCCAATCTGCTGCAAAAATCCAAGTTTCTGGGACCTTTGAGACCTTATTTCTGTCCAATAAAATACTCAAACACACGAGGTTGGATCATGAGAATCGAATCTATTTATTTTTTCCCTGAAGTTTGGTTCTGCAGCCAACCGGTGTGTTTCCAAAGCGTTCATTCTTTGGTAGTGGGAAGAGTAAGTTGATGGAAACCAAAAGGCACAAAGCAGAGAAGTGAGTACCTAAGTCAGGCATATTAGTCATCCACTCTGCATTCATTAAAGAAGAAGGTGGAAAAAGATGCTTCAGGATTCATCAGAAGTCGAGAAAGCTTTTAAAGGTTCTCTCCTTGACGTTAACTTGTGTTTAAAACTCGACTGCTCTCTTGATTGGTAGTACTTTCTTACGAAGCAAAGCCCAGAGAATTAAAACCACCGGAGTGTGCGTAATTAGCTGGAGTTCTTTTAAAACTTTTATCAGTTCGTGGTAATTAATGGCTAGAAGCTCCTTACCTTTTCCTCCTTCACGCCAAACTGGGCCTTTAAAATATTCTCAAACTTCTGTGAACAATGCTTAGGAAGCCACACTGTAGTGTAATTCTTAGGATGGATTAGGGAACAGATTATTCCCAGAGTGAAAAACCAGAAGACCCAGTGTGCAAATAGAGCTATACGAATCTGTGGGGCTGAAAGAATGTCTGATCCCATCCATTCGAACAAATCAATAATTGAGTTCATACTTATCCTACACAGACTGCACAAATCCCGTCGGTGTGTAATATTGATGGCACGTTGATCCGCCTAGAATGGATTCTGTCGTCTGTTGTAAGACTTTGAAATGGAAAGAGTGAAGACGAACCACAGACAATAATGTCACACGGTCTTCTTTTGATACAAAATGGAGATAGAGAAAGGACTGGTTTCCTCAAAGAAGAAATTGAATCTCGAGAAATGGTGACAGAGAACACAGCGAATCTCAAATTCCTATAACGTTTCTTTTGGGATTCCTCTAGTCGTCTCACTCCACACAGGAAAATAGATTAGACAAGAAGACAGGTATTCCAGACTGAGTGAGCCGAAAGATGAGGTGGCTTTATTTTTCAGGAGCAAATTCTAGCGTACTTTCTTACGTGGATTATGAGGACAGTGAAATGCAGGGTTGTTATTTTCAGGCTTGCAAATCTCTCGTGCAGCCTAAGTAGCCTAAAGCTGGCAAGAATTAGGAAATCGGTTTTATGTCTTCACAGACGAAATACCATCAACTATCGTAAATAGCCAACTATCGTTTTCGATTACTTAAGAAAGCGGGGCTTTTGTTAGTGGAAACCGAAGTTCTGTGAACACGTCGATGTTGTTCTCTAAGAATACTAAGAAATATTCTATATTAGGATTAATAATATGATACTTCATGTGAAGCTTGTGTCGTTGTATATAAAATGACATTAAAGAGAAACGCTTGTTCGGTTTATTCCTTCAATCTGTGTTGGGATGTTATGAGCAGCGACGGATTTCCTTTTATTACAAGGCCAGGTGGTTACACACTCGTTCTTTTATACACTAAATCTTCGAAGGAAGTAAATATCGAGAAGCCAGAAATTGCTTTCTTTGGAGTTTCTTAGACATCAAAGTTTTATGGCATCTCTGTAACCCTTCTTTTCCAGTGGATAAATCTAATGTCGATTTCTGAAATATATTTGATGAAGAGTTCCTGAAGGAATTCATAAAAATCTACTTGGTAATATCTCTGAAGGAAAACTCCGTTTCATTTAATGATTTAATCCTAAGGCTTCCTTGCATTGGCATTCTAATTGGGCTCCATGTAAGTTGTTTAGTTTAAGAATCACTACATTTTCCTTCGTTTCTTTTCATCCTTAGGAATCACAAGGACGCAGGGTTTCTCGCTTTCTTTCCCATTTCCGTTGAATTCCCTTGCTGTCCATTGATCTCTTGGTTTGCCCACTACGACGGATTGTTTGGATTCTTATTTCCTTCAAATAATTCCTTCAAAAAGGTTTAGCTTTGTCGTTTTCTCTGAACTGTATTCCTCCTTACTCTAACTTTGCTTTCTCCCTTTACTCCAATTACCGTCTTCTTTATCTCCACTTTCTTTATCCTTTCAGGCTTTGAATCTCCTCAGCATTATGTATACAGATTTCTTTGTGATCCGAACACACATGGGGACATACTTGTTTGAAGTTAAGATGCTAGGCAAGCCTTTTTTGAAATCTTGGCTGTGATATGTCTATATCAAGTCTGCATTTGTGTAGTCTCAGCCAAGTCTTTTTGGATCCCTCCAGACAATTCTACCCTTTAGAAAAAAAGGAATGTAAGACCTGGAGTCCTGTTGCTTGCAAAGACTTTGGAATCAGGAAGTATGTAAAAGTTCTGTATCCGGAGATTGTTGGCTACAACACTGTGGATGCTTCCCGATGCCTATAAGCTCATTCCTTAATGCCTCTATTCCTCTCCGAAAGTTCTTCTGGAGTATTTCTCCGTAGTTTTTATTTACAGCCCGCTTGGGTTTCGTCGTAAAACACCCGGAGATCATTTCCTCTCAGCAAATGATACGAGCTAAAAACCTTCCGAAGTCTTAACCTGCCTGCATTCCCAGACGAAGTAGAAGCTGCGAGTATTTCTCATTTATCTTCACGAGCCACAACAGACGAAAGTAAAAGGTGGTGGTGGTGATGTTAATGGAAATGTAGCTGTTGTCTTAATTGTAATGAGACTGTCAGCCAACATTAGCACTTGAGTGGACAAAAAGTCAAGTAGCCGTGTAGACCGATATTTCCAATGTTAAAGACTCTGCAATGCTATAGTGTAACCTCGGCTATTCATTGTTGCATTCAATTACACCATACAAGTCTTCGTTATTCTCTGTAAAAATAATTCTATTTCTTGATGCGTACCAAAAAATTCTTTCCAGGAATGTCACTTGGTTACACAAGCACGCATTCCGGGTTGAAGATGTCAGAGTACACATTTTAGTTCAGAAAAACACAACTCTTTCGGAAATAACATAAGCCTGGTGCTTTCAAAACACAATAAAGCGTAAAGTAATTTTGCCGCAGTGAAAAGTCAAATACGAAGTGATTTTTCAGCGGTTCGCTTGTTGGTTTTTTTACTTATCTTTACTGTGACCTAATACTGGAATGAATTGTTAACCAATTATGTATTACCTGTCACATTAATAAACTATACTATGACTATGACTAGGTAATAGTATTTCAGTATCGAGTTAAAATTCTTATCTATCGTGTAAATTATGACTGTAATTAAGGCTTCAAATTTCCTTGACTTTAAGTTACGATTACTTTTTCAGTTTATAATTTGAAATTGAATTGGCTTAAGACAAAAGGATTAAAGTTAGAATTACATTAACACATATGTCACTGGTACATCACAAACAATACTTTGCGCAAAGCGAAATGGTACTTGTACGGGAAAAGTAGCAGGCTTGTGGAATTCAGAGTTTGGAGTGTGGGGAAAGGAAAGTGTTATTGCACTCTTACGAAAGAATAGCCCATTTTATTCATGGGAATAGCTTACGGAGCTGCTTTTCCTGGCCTGGAGCTCTGCTAACAGACTTTCTACAAAAGCAAGATAGCCCGGAACTCCTTATCTGCTTCCTTTAGGGGAAACCACACATGTTGTGTTTAAATATCCCATCGCATGGAAGCTTTTGAAAACATTGGAATCTTAACCCACTGAGCCTAGTCAGTTTGTCGCCATGAACCGAAATTCTTTTTTCTGTTTTATCGTCTTGTGCAATATTTCAGAAGTCTGTGAAACAGAATGCGTGTCAACTTATTGCGAGTGTATGCTTTCTGTTTTTTGAGAGTTTAAGGAAGCTGCTTTTCTTCAGGAGTGAAAGTCTTTCTTCCTTCTGGAATTCCTTCAGGGGGTTTGGTTTCCTTATGCTGCATTGCGTCTCGTGTGTTTGCAGTAAAGCAGCGTGTGTTTGCATATCTCAAAATTATGAAAGTAAATATCACAGCGCAAAGCAAGGTAATTTTTATAAGCGTAGTCGAAGGCTGCATAAAATATTTTCCCGAAGAAAGTAAAAAGCTAGTGAAAATATTTGCAGAGATTAGAGCTATTGGATTATTCAATAGTTGCGGGACATGAAAATTTGTTGCAAAACCAAGAATCGAATTCAAATGTAATATTAAGAATAGCAGAGGAAGATTTCATTCGAAGAAATCTCAAACTGGATAGCTCTAGGCATTTCTTGGATGGTGAAATTTAATGTTTGCTTAAAATCGTAAATGGGATCAAGTAAATTGTTCAAATATTGTGAATCTATGACATGTACATAAAAGTATTTCTTTCTGAGCTAGTGAGTCTGCCTCATGATGTCTGAGGCTATCCGTGATTTATTTTATTAGGGGCAACTTCCACATTTGTTTGAAACATGCTCAAACTGCACCTAAGGGAAATGCAACTTAATTGGAGGCTACATTTATGACTGCTTTACTGTGGAAGTCTTTGAATATATTTTGTCTGTAGCAGTGAAATTGGCTAGTAAATACGAAGTATGAGGAGAGTGACAAGCGATGTTCCAATCTTCCTGTAAGTGATTCTGCTTAATCAATTCCTTGATAAGTGACTGACTGCTTATTATCTTATCAACGAGAAAAGTCTTTCCAGTGCCTTCGAGGTCGTGGGAAATTAAAACAAGGGTTTATATGTTTCTACATGTGTGACAGAAATCATTAGAAATATTAACCCACCCTTATTCGTTTAATCCTGTGCTCAATCTGCTAATATTCTTGATGTCTGAGGCGATTAAGACTGAAACATCTTGCTTATGACAAGGGATTCTACCCTAATTCTTGGACGGATGTCCATACACAATTAAAATTGTTCATAAATCCGCATTCGAACAAAGGCACTCGATTTTTTTAGTGAGAAGACTTAGCTTACAAAAAATTTGAAGTCAAAATATTGCACAATAAATCTACAAAACTTCTCCTTTTCGGAAGACGGAGAAGTTTCCTTCTCCTCTCTTTTATTCTTCCGTATCAAACCACATCAACTCTGAAAGATATTCAGCTTGAAAAGTCATAAACTTCTGTACTCCGTATTTCGGTCGACTTGAGTTTCCCCACTCCGGTCCGATGGATAAATAAAGGATATTATAAATTCAATCGAAGGCAGGTTATTATATTGAGACTGAAGCTCCATGCATCGATGAATTTGATATTTGAAGATCATAAATTTTTAAACCTCCCAAGAAATTCAAATCCGTTTTTTAACTATCTTCGTATAGCCGAGTGATAAGAAAGTCGATCTCAGGCTCATAACATGTGAGTTATTGTAAGAGATTTTATGTCAGAGAATATGAAGGAGAATAAATGGGCTGTCGTTTTCTATCATGTAGCGAGTAATTCCTTCTCCGACAATTTTGCCGCAGTCATAATTCCCAAGCAGATCTTTATTCCTTCAAAGAAAGGGTTCAGATATTGTTCCATTTTTCTACAAGGAAAAAGTCACTCAGCTCTTCCCCTTTGGGTTTCTTAAGTACTTTCTTGAAATCTTCTTGCGAGCTTCTTTTCTTCTTTCTTATATTTTGTCCACAGAAGTGGTTGGTGACGATTTCTACAATCTTTTGTAAGAAAAATACTTCTTACCATTACATCCTTTTCCAGTCTCAAAATGTCCTAATCAATATTAAACGACGCAGCCACATGACTGTCTGTCACATAAACTCAAAGTGTTGATCTTTGGTTTTACTGCTGCGAAGTCGACCATCTTTGCGGAGAGTTCTTAAATCAATCAAAAAACAAATATAACTAATATAGTGCAAATATTTCTGAACAAGAGATTTGAAAATCGGAAGTATCATTTAGGAGTACCGCTAACTTTTTACAGCGAATGGACCAGAACCTTTCGCAACATAAAGAGTCATGCTTAAAGACGTGTTATGCCTGCTTATCGATACAGGAAATCAAGGCAATGTTATTTATGTATCAATAACTGTTTATTGGTTACAGGATACGAATCTGGAAATTTCAAGGCTCCAGCACAATTTCAAATACTTCATTTGCCATTAGTTTGCTTGTGAACAGGCAAATTTGGCACACAATTGGGAACCGGTAGACGATTTCGTAAAATTGGGGACAATTTTAAGGTGAGAAAGACTCAGAAGTTGTCACTTTTCTTTGTTGGGCTATCGCTGTCGATATAAATAGAAGCTGTCACTAGCACGTAAGAACTGGATTTACCAGACAAGTCTTTGTGCACGGGCCCCTAATTCCGTAATTAATCTGCGGATATTAATCTGTCTCCAATATTTTCAATGCGGCGCCAAGATAAAAAGATTATTTGGTATTAGTAGTTTAGTAGTTTCGATTGGATCTATTAATCCAATTCTAGTGGATCTATAAATTCGATTTGCTTCAACTCAACACAAATAATACTGTACACTAATCTTGAAGGGTAGAAAGTATTTCACTACATTGAAAGATGAATCTTAGTTGGACAAATATTCTCAAATCTGTCTAGTTTGAAATTGGAATGAGAAAGGGAAAAAGCCGAGTAGGCTGAGAGAAAACACGTTGTATCTTCACTCGTATTGCATTCTCAATTGCACTCTTGAGAATCTCATGCATAGCTGGAAGTAATAAAACCTGCAGGCAACATATTTCAAACTCCATGGTTGAT
The DNA here is from genome assembly GCA_034696585.1 of Isotomurus maculatus. Classification (NCBI taxonomy): domain Eukaryota; kingdom Metazoa; phylum Arthropoda; class Collembola; order Entomobryomorpha; family Isotomidae; genus Isotomurus; species Isotomurus maculatus. The sequence continues at coordinate 12,539 of JAQGAC010000706.1, forward strand.
AAATAGTTAATAATTCTGTCGGCTTAAGTGTGTAGGAATAGTGTCATATCTCATATACCTCTTTTTGTGGTGTGAACAATATTTTGAATCAAAATTCAGGATCTCATTAAACACGGTAGAATTAAGGGAGTTTAATATTTAACGAGAAATATTTCGGAGACTTTGTGCATTGCGGGTTTTCATGAAGCTGAAAATTATGCTGTGTAAACGTCGTGTTTATGTCAAGTTGAGTTTTGAACGTGAAAGTACACGAGACGCAGTGAAGGGTGCAGATTGCAGGAAGAAACGAAAGAAAGCTTATAAATATTTAGACTTTGTCACGAGACAATATGCACTTTGGTTAAAGATGGGCTAAAATATGGAAAATTGTTCCAGCATTTTGACATGTGCATGCGTTCAATTCATGTTGATTTTTCGTAGTTTTAAAGAAATTTGACATTAGATTGTGGCCATGGTAAAACAGAGTGACATATAACTGTGTTTTTAACCTCATCGAGATTTTCTCCCTGTAAAACAGAGGATACGATGCAAACCCAAATTATCTTCAGTTGATGACAATTTAGAAAATTCAGATTAGAAACACTCGGTCTTTGAATAGAAATTATGAGCTTATCAGGCTGAAGACAGGAAGGGAATCTTAGGGACTGGCGACTGGAGATTAGATACTGTAGAAAGCTGAATAGAATTCAGGATGATTTTCGAAAGGATCATTTAAGGAGTGGTTGATACAATTAAAAAAGGTTTGGTTTTTTGTACTGACGGAAGAAGTTTCTTGATAATGATTTTTAAGTTACATTGGGTTGAGCGATGAATGCATTTTCAGCTTAAAGGATCTTTCTTCTAGTCGGGGTTAAGGATGCAACTTCCTTCAGAAAGATTAACATGGGTAGCTTCTACTATTCTTGGCATGCCAACTTGATACTCCACATTCAATTTCTAGTCTCTACGAGAATAACACAAAAAACATACTCACAGTTGTTGAAAATAACGTGATATGCTTTTCAGGTCTTACAGTCAAAATTTAGTTCAAAATACGTACGGAAGCAAATGAACATACAGTTGCAAAAACAATCCACGGAACGCTTTTTGTGCAGGCTTTGCAGAAACAGAAAAAGCAAAATAATCAACGGCTCCATTCTCTTCGCCTGCAGAACTCACCTTTTTTAGAAATGTATCGCTTCACCTATTCTGCACTTTGTATCATCATCCAAATATTTGGCAGTCGAAGAGCAAGTATATAGAAGACGGGATATAATCTCGTAGATTTTGCGTAGTATTCGTCACAAGGGAAAAAATGTCACAGTAAAAACTCGGGTTAAAACAACACATAGATTCCTGGAGAACATGACTTCTGATGTTCTGAAAATCCAGAAGCGATGCAGCAATTATTTACACCAGCAATGCAGAATAAACTACAAGACTTCTTCACACTGCTGGTCCCAAAAGCACTTGGATCATCCAGTTTCTTGTTTCTTCTGGTTTGTTTATGTAAGCAAGCGTATTTTCACCAGTATTTTGTATTCTGGGTTTTCTTATCGTCGGTTTTAACGTTTTTATTCGCACGTTAAATTGAGCTGCAACTCCCGTGCCCACATACAGTTAGTTTACGCTTTGTGTTTAGTAAGTTGATTAGTTAGCATTTTAGCGTGAACATATTACGCATGAATGTCACAATCACGGACCAAACGTCTCGGTTATGTGACTTTCCTGTAGTATTCCGTACCTTGGCGAATCTAAATGTTTATTCTACTGCGATTGATGATGAAGGGTAAATTATGAGTTTTATTTTAAATAAAATATGTTAGCAATTTGTGTTCACCGTCTTCAAATCGGCTGGGGAGAAGCAAATTTACGATTTTCATGTATAACAGCAGCGTGAATATTCGTATGGAATTACGTTTTGGAAGTTGAGAAATACTAGGTCTACTGGTAATAAATCAAAGCGACTGTAAGTTTGTTTCCTTTGGATGGTTTTTTTCCAGTTGAAGTGTTTTGCAATTTGTATTTTATTGCGTTAGACATCAGGAAAGGGCTAAATGCTGAGGCATTCTTATAACCTGTTCTTAAAGTAGATATGTGTGGGTATACAAAAATGCAAAGTTAGCTACGGCATCTTTGTCACGTGCATTAGAAAAGTATTTAAACGGAATGATTAATAAAATGGAGAAGAAGACAAAATATTTTACTTTATTACTGGAAACGTAAACTTGCTATGAATTTGGTTTTGATGGAAGTGGGCGACTGTATCGATCCAATGAAATTAATTTTCCCTTTCAATTCGTTCATATTTCTCTCAAGAAATATTGGATACGACTTTATAGGAGCTGATCTGTTTCTCAGTATCGAAAATACGAAGTTACAAGAATCTTTCGCCCGTAAGACGAATCCAATATTGTCAGTTGTCAATAAGGGCTTCTCAAAAGCCGTCAAAATTCCATTCCGACCGACCGACTGACCGTTTTGAGGAGAGGAAGCATTGTCAACTGGACTTTCTCCTTCTATCTAGACCAACAGAACAACGACAAATTGAAATTTCTCTGATTGTATTGTGGGTTGATTTCATATTCTGAATACGAATCAGGTTCTTGAACTCTGATTTTCAGTACGGTCAATCATAGGATGACGTTCGAGATGGCATAGATCAAATTGAGGCAAACTCAAATATGAAGTAATACAGTCGTCACAGAACTTCTTGGAAGGATTGAATTTGCATTTGAATGCTCGTTAAGTTCTTCAGACTTGGATTGTTTCCAGCTGTGTGGTCTTCTCTAGAGTCTCTTTATTTCCAAGTCAGAAATGAAGTGTGGGATATCGGTCTTGTGCCATATGGTCAATCAAGGCGAGGATTGAAACGGCAATGCCTTGAAGTCCATGCTGACCAGAGATGCATGAAAAATACAAATCAAATATTGAGATCCGTATCCAGTTCAATTCTGATTGCTTCTCATCCCGTAATCGAATGTTTCTGTCAAATCCTTTGCGATTACGCCAACCGATGCTGATTTTTCAGTCTCGGTTATCAAGACTGTATTGCAAAATGGACTGGTGTTCTTTAATTCAGGATTTTGTATCTCTCGGTTGTCCACGTAATACGAGTTACAATTTATATAATGCAAAAATGGCACAGCACAATGAAGATATTGATTGGGATACAAAATTATCTGGTATGAAGTTGCTTCCACCTATTTTAATTTTTTATTCGGAAAGTAACTCTCTTTTTCGGGAAAGTGTAACAGAGGAACAATTCTTGAGTTCCGCATAAAACAGCGTGGCTATTCTTTCCTCCAGATGAAAGTGTGAATGACCGTAATTCATGAAGTGTAGTGGAAAGTGTTTAACCAAACCAACTACTCTGTATTTCACCGTTATCTTATTCCATCTAAGAATACCCAGAATACATCTTCAAGGCAATACAATTTTTAAATCACATAATATTTCATTCGCAGAATGGCATAAATGGTTTCAGAGGGGTCATGCAAAAGCACAGAAATAAATTCAGTGTGCTTTGTGAAAAGATAAAACGCCTTTTCATCTTGCTTCAAGACAATTTACACTTTCACTGTTGTCATCTTAAAGTGTAAATGCAAAAGCACGTATATAAGTTAAAGCTGGCCTTTGTCTGAGAACAATTTCTGTTTGTAAGACTTGGTACCCTGAAAGATAACGTGCAAAGTCCTTTGTGCTCGTACACGCTAAGTTCTGAAAAGACTGGGATTGTTTTTGCTTGTGAAGGAGTGTAATTTAGAACACATAAAGAGATTAAACAGAAAATATTCATTCCTGCTGAGAGAACGAAGAGCGACCACAATCCCAAAAAATTAAGGATATAAATCGCACCGAATTTTTAAACTAGACCTGCGATGGAAAATTCGGATTTGGAGATTAGGAATCCCACTGTTTTTGTGTCAAACTTTATGGTTTAGTGGATTAGGTTTTCATTGAATTTTGTAAACAGAACTTGCCTTTATTGCACAAATAAAAACGAGCTAACCTAGAGAGTTAAGAAAAGAAATTAATTTGCGCTGTATCTCTAGCGAGTTGAAATGGACTCAGTCATTTACCAAATTTCAAACATCCTAGATTGGAATTGATGATAAATAGTTCTTGTCTACAATTATCTCTGTTTGCACTGATATGATCACAAAGCACACATTGATCATCTCGTTTTACGAAAAATATTATGTTCAGAATGCTTCAAACGAATCGTAATCCTCTTCATATGGATGATACACACATTTGACAAAATATTCTTCTGTGTATGCGATGAGAAAGTAAAGCCAGCACGTAGCATCAAACATTTACTTTCCATGCAAAGAGAATCATTTGCATTCAAGCTGGAAGTCGAATCCTCCTTCTCTTTCTCTACACACACTTGTGTCAGGTTATGTTTAGAATAAGAAATCTTCTTGGTATGTAAATGTCCCTGTATCTTTGTTCTCAACAAGAGGAGTGACTGGAACGAGCTCTATCATTATGATTGTCACTGGGCTAAATTGTTACAAAGAGGAGGAGATTTAGTTCCGTAGTTGAGGAGTGTAATTTGATATGGTTTATTCACGGAGCTTCTCCTAGTCTTGCTCTGTACACAAACTAAACTATTTCTCATCTGCGCGATGAGCCTTATTTTGTAAGCAGACTTGCAACGCAAGAAGAATAGACCAATTTGTGCTTCATTAAAGTTCATTCACTGTCGTAAAAGCGACGAGCAGGTTTGTAGCCCACAAATTTATTGTAAAACACCATATGGGGCTCAATACGCAAGATTCGCTTCCTTTCAAAGATCATTTCAAATTCTATGAAGGAAGCTATTGAGGGGAATCTATTTCGAAGTATCTCTTGTGTTCGTATTGATACATTCACTGCCCTAGCGTCTTTCTCAAATTATGATAATCATCAGACCTCATTAATCTTGCGTATGCCGATTGTCTATCTTCTTCTCCAAAACGTCAAGTTTTAAAAAGTAAATAAAGGAGCTTTAGAGTCAGCTTATTCATTTTGGGATAAGCAGGATATTCCAGAAGGGAGAAATATTCTAGTACAGTCACATGTCACATCTCCCTCCTCACTGTCAGTTGCTCCTCGCACCCTTCCTTTAATATTTTAGAAGAGGGGAAGGTGAAGATGCTTCTTAAAAATTCATTGTTGCACTCTCTTCAAGTGAAATAAGATTTTTTCAATATTTGATTCATAGCTTTCGACCTTTATCATTCCAACTTTCAACCGCATAATGGTTCTATAATATTATTCGGAACGACCTGGTCAGACTTGAACGTTAGAATACCTAAGGCTATTTTATGGAAAGTTTTACAAGCGAAGAAGGATGAGAAATATTAGTATTGGAAAATGTAGATACAGAGAGTATAGATTTAAAGGATACTACAGATACAAGGATAGCAGGAAAAGAGAGAAAGGAGAAAGCAGAGTTTTGTAAACGTGAGTGGAGTTTGTGCAGTTGGGAAGTAGCAGAAGATCATCTCTGGTTTTGGTGAAGGGTAGTGAGTCGCACCATCTCATCTTCCATCTACACTCAAACTCAGTTGCACTTTGCGTTTTGAGCAGTCAAGTCAGACTTCCCCGTCGTCTCAGTTTCCCACGACCAGCCACGAATTCATCTTGAAACTTTTCTGAGGAAACTACAGAAATCCAGTTTTGGGGGTTTTCACTTTCTGGTATCATTTCACCAATTATCTGTCTCCCACAATACACGTTTGTTGTGACACTACGTCCTTCCGAAATTATATTATAAGCAGTTGATCTTAAATATAACAAACAGTTCGTACCAGCAGTTCAACAAATAATTATTGTGTTTTAGTCATTATGAAGTAAATACGCTTTGACTCTGCACGTTCATTTAACCCGTACCGTCAATACACGATATACCACCTTTTTATTTTGTTAAAGGAGTGCGACTGAAATAAAGGAAGAAGAAGTTATAAAAAATAATTTCGTCACAGAATGTCTATCTTTAAAACTGTTCGCTGTGTTATCTTTTGAGGCATCACCTCTGTGGGCATATGGCTTTGGCTGTATCACCCGTCTCATTTCAAGTCGAACCAAGAGACTTGTTTTGTGTACCTCCTTCATATTAGTCCTTTTAAAACATACTTAAAACTAAACTAAATAGATTCTTTGCGGAGCATCTGTGTTCCACATGTGTGCATTTCTCCGAAGTGTGTGCGCGTCTATGTGGGCGCTTAATGAGCTAGAAGAAACCTAATTTGAAGACTCAAGCATTCTGTTATGAGACTACAGTTATATTGAAATGACTGTGAGCACGTTTGAGACACATAAATACATTTACTCTTTTCGCAATCATTCAAACGATTCATTCATTCCATCTAAAGGATTCGGAAATAAAATATCAAAACTGAATTTCGGCCTTTTGTGTCCATTTTGCGTTTGTGCAGTGCTAAATTAAGAGCAGAATTTTGCTCAGTGAGTGTGTCTTTAATTTTCGGAATGTTCCATGTTCAAAATTATTGGGATCGGAAAGTTATCCGCAAGTGTCAATTTGAAATCCATTTGTGTAAAACCACGAATCACAGGAATAAGTTTTATTCCGCAAATTGAAGGAAAACAATGATTGTTCATTTGGTGATTCCCTTATAAGCAGTAAGTCAACCTGAATTTATAAAATAATTGGAGAACTCAGTGAAACATGGAGAATAGGCAACCTAATTCAAAGAGAAACTCTCTTCAGTCTCTACTGAATTCCGTTCAAATTGAATGTTAGCATCAAGTAATATTGTACAATTTTAGCCGATGAATTATACACGAATAAATCCAAGGTTTATTATCAGCAACTAAATCCTTTAGAATTAGCTTTCGAATTTTCAAACACATTCCGTTTGTCGTCATTATATTTGCATAAGCAATATCGTGTTTTTGCCGCAGTCTGAATTTACTTCGTTGTTTTCATTCGGCTTGGCAGATGAAAGGTTAACTATGCAATAAACTTCACCTCAATCTCGTGGTTTCACAAACGCTTGCCAAAAAGTTCAACTGGTAGAAGTCTAGCCGCATGCAGCCTTCCGTGCCGAAGTTTTCATGCAAATGGAATTTTATTCCGATGAGTGAAGAGTGGTGGCAAATTGGAGGATTTATGGGGAGTTTCCTGGGGTAATAACCACTAGCTTTTTACTTTGGAATTGCCGATTTTCAGTCCACACTGTAGGTAGTAAAATTGTACCGAAGCCCATTAGGATTTATAGAAGAAGCAACCCAACTTAAGGACAACATCTTTACAACTTTTAGGGCAATGCGTACTTCTACGCTTTTCGTACAAGTTTATTGGAATCTTAAGTACGAGAAGAAAAGGCAAAAGGCATTTTCTGTCTGAAGATTTGAAGCCTAAGATGATGGCACATTAACAGTGACGATATTTCTGCCTTATACTGCCAACTGCTTACAATTATTATACAACTTACTGAAATAAAAGTGAGTGTGTTAAGACGAGGGGAAGGTTGACTTCTGTGTCTCGAGTTGTTTTTGTTTTGTGAACATTTGAGAGACAGAAATTAAAGTAGTCTTGTGGTGATTTGAAATTTATATGGGAAGCGGTTTTCATGTTAATGAGATGGAGATTGAGTTGGAAAGATAAAATAAAACTCATTTATGTTCTGAAGTAGTTTAGGCAATATCGTAAAATACTGAATGGCTTTTGGCAAAATGGTAAATCATTATTGCACCAATGCCGATC
>JAQGAC010000707.1:0-20233 GCA_034696585.1 Isotomurus maculatus
CCGGGGGGGCATTTATTATTTCACATTGGCCTGAGAGGGTGGGGCATTATAAAGGGGGGGCATTTATTCCGGGGGGGATCTATACCGGGAAATACGGTACTTCACTTTTACTTAACGTTACACTTTATGGGAAACTATGCTACGATCACACCCTGCATTGAGTGGAACAGCGTGATTACTGAACTTGTTCGAATTTATTGGCACACATAGCAGCTTTTATATGTATTGGCGTACCTTTTACTGTAATTCCTTTTATTTGAGCGTGAATAGTGAACAACATGCCAGACTTCAAGCTTTTAATACAAAGTATTCAACTGTAACTGCTTATTCTAAATCATTGCGTAACTACTAAATACAAGTGGCTTTATCTAATGTTACTCCCACAACGAAGCTTAATTCAGAATGTGCAAAGAGTCTCCTAGAAACTTCGCAGCCTTTTGTAATGACAAATCCTAAACTGTTCAATAGTTTCCACAATTAGTATAGTAGAAATAATCAGATTCTAAAATAAAATTTGTAACAAAGTATTGCTTTACATAAGACAATCTCAAGTTAAAATTTGCATACCTACTGGAGAAAAAGGTATAATCATGGCAATCAATGTCATGGTATCCCATTTTATTTTAGAGATATTTTTGGCTCACCACAGCTAATATGTTATTTTGTCAAATGCCAGAAAGTGTATTGACATAAAGACGAGATTTATAGAGAATTAATCCAGCTACTTTTAATTCAATAAGTCTATCGTCTCCAGATAAGTGTGTTCACCTACGTCATCTGTATTTTGTTTATCATCTAGCTTTATCTCGAATATTTTACGTAAGTGTATGTATACAAATTCACTTGAGTTGCAGAGTTGACCGAATCTCATTTAGTATACTTCTGCAGTAAATCTCTCTGTAGACACTCCGTAGTGAATGTCTTATGCCTGATTCAATAATAATTTCGGTCGCATGTAGAAGTTAGAGATAAGACTTTCTTGTGCGATGATTTAGTTAGCAATTATACTGCCTAATTGTCTTGCTAGTGGCCATATCGTCACCAAAATTTATCGTAACGCCTTTGTCTACTCGTAATTTACCGACAATCTTAAATGGTACAATCCCTCTCTTCAAGCGGGTAAAGATATAAAATTAGCACCTGTTGTAAAATGAAATTGATGCCATAGTTGTCGAATTTTAATCTAAAAATCAGTTGCTTCAAGAGATGTAGAAGGCTTATCCTATTTCAGGCGAGTTTCTTGATAACAAGACACACGTATAATGAGGTCTCCCTAGACGGGTTTCAGTTTCTCTGTCTAATAAATATGAGTTCAATTTATTTCCCATATACAGAGCAAAATGTAAGCACCTTAATCCAGCTAAGACAAGTTGGCAGATTTGCTCTGCCAGAACTCTTCTATTGGATAACATGTGAATAAATATAATGAGGACTGCTTACTTCTTGCGCGTGTTATTTACTGTTTGAGTTATCTGCCGGTTTTAATATCTAGGCAAGCTTACGTTAGTTAATTCTGTCTTGACTCTCAAGTTTTATACAAGAGAATAGGGTATACTTGGTAAGCAAGTAGCGCATGATAGGTCTAGAATAACTGTATTACTTGTTTTGACCAAGTCTGTGTGGTTCGGTTTGATTCAAGTATGACGTCACCAACATCAGTTCTGAATCTTGTATTTCAGTTATCACAGCTCCAGCTATAACTTTAGCAATGAAGTTTTATTCCGCAAAACATTCCATTGCTGCCTGAAAGTTAACTAAATCATATTTTAAGCTTTGTTATAAGTGAATAAAATAGGAATCCTCATATCATCTGAGCTTAACATAATACTTTGAAGTCTGAGTTGCCAAGTGTCTAACAGTATAAGATTCTGGAAACCGTAAAGCTTATGGCAAAAGTTTCGTAAGACTATTGTAATACTTTTGCAGTTCGTAGTGCATCATCAGTTTAGTGACTCTGTGTAATTTCTGCCAGATTTTCCAATATAGTTGTGCACTGACTCCGATGTAAGTGCAATGTATGAAGAGCTTGTTATAAGATAGTGATGTCTGAAATCCTCCGCCTTACTTAATTAGTTGCATACACTCTGTTGATCAGCTTAAAGTTAATACGTGACTTGAGCAGATTTATTCGTATGTACAACAGCTTCAATCTCTATGTACATACCTTTCCCTGTTAACATGATTTTTGTGAGGTTTGTAGAGAACTTGCCACAGTTCAAGCTTGTTAACAGAAAATATTTAACTACTCAAATACTAGCAGTTATCAATGATTATGTAACAACTGAGAACAAATATCAATCGTCTAAAGTAATTCCTACCACGAAGTTTGATTCAGAATGTGCTTCCAGTCTCTTCCAAGAAACAGTACAGCCTCTTTGAATAACGAATCCTAAATAAGAGCAGAAGTTGAGATCTGACACTTAAGGAAGTAAGTTCGGTGTACTAAAAGTCAAATCTTAACGTAATCCTTGAGAAAACAGTTTGCATTTGTTTAAAACAATCACGATTCAGATTATCATATCTACAAGTGGAAAAGTGATACTCATATAAGTCACTATGACTCAATCTTGCCAACGAAACCATTAAGAAGTAACATCGCTTAATGCATCAGTGGAAATAAAAATTGAAGAAAAACCAAAATGTGCTGTTTGTGAAAAGTACTTTAATAAGTAAACTCCAATGAAAATCATCAATTTACAATTAAGAAAAGGAAGCCTTTCAACCTCTGCTGGTTTAAATTGAAAGTTAATTAAAAGTGTCTGCAACCACATCAGGTATTTACTGCTAACTGCAAATACAACATTAAATTTTCGTAGACAAAATGTATATTTTGACACGTAAGGTGATATTTTAACGAAAATATTGAAGCTTATCTTAAGTTGCCACGTCATTCCTGTGCAGATGTGAACATGCTCAAAAATCATTTACATTAGGCTTATCTTGCAGCTCTTAAGTTGAATATTGCTTACCATTCGATTAGTTCCAACATAATTCAATACCAAGGATGGCCGAATATTATTTAGCCGACTGTAGCAGTTAATCCTTCTGAAGTTATTCTGTAATGAATATTCTACGTCTGATGCAAGTTCTGCATCAGTAGCAGTTCTAAGTCAAAGATAAGACTTTATTCAGTTTTGCTCTAACCTCAGTTTTAGTTAATTTGTATTAATATTCCGTTAGTAATTATATCTTCAATCACTACCATCATAACACATTCATCTGCCAATATAAAACTGCAAATTCACAGGCTACTAATTGGCGAGTAAAATAAAATAGTCAGTTGTTGTTAACGAAATCGATAATATTTCATCTCAAATATCTAATTCATCAAAGAACCTGGAAGTCTAATCTTACTTGTCAATTATAGGCGACAATTTGACAAGTGTATTGCCTCTTAAGGATCTTGCGTGATTGCCAACAGTGACCACAACTGTCCTGGAAATGGAACTGTTGCAGCCAACTTTTCAAGGATACGCAATCATAGAACATCTTACTTCGGAATGACGATTAGTTCTAACGGACCTTCCAGAGTTAGTTGCTTAAGTCCAAATTTTGAAACTGGCATAATCGGAGTAATTGCTTCTAACAAAGCAGGTACACATCATTATTGATTCTTGTTTGATCCAATTGGCATGTTTTAATCATATGTCTTGAGGCTTAAAACCAAACTACAACAATTATAATTTAATAGGAGCTAATGGATTTGTAAACTTCACGGTTTGGCTGGAGAATATGCATACATTCCAATCTCGTTTGTGGAATCCTTGGAGGAAATTTTTTAATTTACAAGATGCATTTAAATGTACAAGGACCAGCAACATGGGTGACTTGGAAAATGAAATCGACACCCTTATTTCCACTCCAGGATGTTTTATATTTATCTTCCCTCAAAATGGCAAAAGCTCATAATGCAGGTTTTGTTAATTTAACCGAATTATGACAATCGTCTATTTTCCGACTGTCATAGCTGCCGAAGTTTTCCGTCTATTATCGAACTTAAGTCAACAGAATACTCCCTCAATTGAATTCATATACATTCTTAGCCAGTCAAGAGGGGAAGCATACTTCTGACATTGCAAGTTGCAGGCTTCTTCCACAATTTGCTATTAAGGAACACACTGGGAATATAAATGTAACTGTAAACTGTATACATTTTGAGCTTTTTTAAAGAACATTATTTCGTTAATTGAACCCGTTTTGGGCACATGCAATTTCAGGTTCTATTTTACGCTTAAGTACAATGTGTTTTTGAAAACAGTAGTAGTTTTTATACAAACGTAAAATTGAAATTCTGTCTAAACACAGTTAGATTTTAAAACAAATATAGCCGGTAAATTGGAAAGGGGATTTAATTTAGTAGAACTTTAGATCTTTACATTCTAACATCAAACTAAAGATCTGGATTCCAGGTAGAGTTAAAAACGAATGCACATACCATTGCACATCAGGTGCTCGAAATAATACATATGTAATACATAGTGCAGCGTTTGTAATACATCATATTATTGCTAAATGCAGTGAGGATTCTCCGTGGACATGATAGGGAGAGATGTAATTTCGGCTGTGGTAAAGTCCAACCTTAAGTGGTGTAAACATCTGAGTCATTACAGTCTTGGGTCAGTGTGAAATAACATTCAAGAAGTAACCGAAATTTATTTGGTCGCAATTTTTAAGAACTTAAAATCGAACCTGCACATTAAGATACATATAGTGGTGGCGTGCGAGATGGTGAAGTCACTGGATCACTAGAAACCACATTTTCACTCCTTTCCTCCAACGGTAGTCGCCAAAATTGAGGCAAAGCAAACCGTGTAGCCGTATTTTTTTGAGGATAAATTAACCACTTTCGCACCAAATGGTCGCATAGTGGCAAGTTTTCAACCACTTACGTTCACATTTTTTATTTCTACAAAAATTGTGAGTTTAAGCGTCTTTTTTGAAAATGACAAACCACCACCTAACAATACAGTTTTCCTTAACTAACTCTTGTCCTTTAATTTTCTGAAAAATTTTCTGTCGACTTTTTTGGGACTTTCAAAATCAGTTTATGGTGATCAGTCTTATCAGGTAGGATTAAAAAGGATTCTTATCGCATATGTGGTGCTAATATGATCCAACAATTTGACGCAACGCAACAGCCAGGTTTCCTGGTTATATTTATTTGAAGAACACAATTATTATTAACAACGTGACTCAAGCCCTAAGTCGGTTTGATTACGAAGGATTAATTTTCATATCCTTGGTATTATTTAAAATGATATATATGGAATTGCCTACATATCTTGAGTAAAGGTGCTTCTTAAGATGTAATTGATTTGAATATTATAAGCTTGAGCAGCAAGAATATGGCATCCATATATTTATAACCTAATAGTGTTTTGTGGGTTAAAAAATGTTTCTGTTCGGTTACACATAACGTATAATACGCCCTAAAAATTACAGCTTACCTTACATAGGTACTGATGTGGTGTACTGTGTTATAATATATCAGTCTTCAACCGGTTTAATTTAGTTATATATCCAGAATGTCACTCACACTCAATCAGTAGCAGATACATATGTTTGCCAGCGAATGGGGAAATGGTATGTTGTCTCCCCAGAAACAACATCGAGATTATTGAGTCTGTTCGAAACAACAATTTTTGCTGTGCATTGTAGATACTGGCAATCCATACTAACGCTTTGGCTTCAGGGAAACAGACGGAAATTTATATTGGACAATCTTAAAATGCACATTTGGGAGTTTCGTAGCGTTCTTTGCTTCTTTCAGTGAAGTAGGCAATATTATGTGTAGTGTTATATACATTCTACTCAATATAAGGAATCTGAGGGAAATATTAAGATTACCTTAAAACGACTCTAGTTAAACTTAAATTGAACTTAAAGTAAAGCTCTCCGTGTGTGATATGGTTTTGCAAAATTACTGAATACCTTTTGTAAATTAATTCAAAATGAGCAAAGGCACGAAACTGGTTTTCATTAGTGCGTAGTAGTTACTAAACACAAGTACTTTTCGGTTTGAAGGCTAGTGGATCATATGATCCAGTCCGTTGAATGACATAGCTCTCATCTTAGTTATAAACGGCGCTGATTCCGTAAGACCTTATTAAAGTGGAAATAATAGGGAAAGTTTTGTTAGAAATATCTTTTTCGAAGTGACTGGAAAATATATTGAATCTGGCCGAGCACGAAAATTCGCTTTCATAATTTGTGAAGCAAAATGACATGATGGTAATAGCATGGCCATTTAATATCTTAATACGGAGTTAAACCTATTTCACCAGACATGATAGTTTTGAGTTTTATATCTAATATTTCGAGTAGAGGAGTAAAATCTTCTCGAGTTAGAACTACATGAAAATTGAAAGCTTAATTTATTTATCCGAAATTTTGAACAACAGGTTTTGACAGTTTAAATTGTATAAACTGTGAGATATTCATATGTTCTTTCTTCCATTCTTCGAATTTCTTCTGAGCTCAGAATAGAAAATTCAGTCGGAACCATATTTCCCTGCATATTGCGAATGCCACGATCCAAGCAATTGGCCGGCACCGTTGATTCCAGGATTTCTCTTAGCATCCTCACGTTATCGGATACACGATGGTACAGATGAAGTGAACAGATTCTTATTTTGTGTATTGTCACTTGATGAAGAATGGGCATGGTGTCCTGCCAACATTGGCACGAACACAGATAGCAGCAATCATAATAGTAAGTTTTACAGTTGTGGTAGTCCCTAATAAGACAGTAACAATCATAATAATCAATTTGATGGTTCATTTATTGTTGCTGTAAGCTTAGCTGAACTGTGACATTTGGGCACGCTAAGACCTGCTCATATTAATGTAATAAACGAAACGTTGTAGCTACTGGCCCTCAGGGTCTTTTGTGGTAAATAACATTGAATGTCTTCGATGACACCAATTTCGGGCTATGCGATATAAAATAAGAAATGAAGTCTAAAGTGACATTAATTATTTAGCCAATTCTGGTATACTGGCAGATCTTATGGCCTTTGGTTTACTTAGGTGACAATAGTAATGAGGACGATAAATATCCAACATAAGATCAATTCCTCACTGATGACAGAAGATTTTCTGTTCTACACAGACAAAATACCTAGCAGAAGAGATTCACATGTACATATGTGTTAATCTATTCGTTATTAAGTTCATCTAATTTTGAGCTTGCCTTGGTAGAGTGTCATAAATGTAGGGGCCAGAAATTGGGCGGCATGAATTTGGATTAGAGAATTTTTTTTGTCATTATACATTCGCAAGGCATACATCTTCCTAAATTTGTTGGGTATTCCTATACTTTTAAAATACTGTTGAAAGTAGAACAAGAGCAAAATAAAAGGATTCTACAACGCTTGAAAGAATTCTCGCAGGAGTTCTTCCCTGTAACTAAATCTAGAGATAAGGCTACTAAAACCTTGTCTGACTAGTGGCAGTCATGGGAATTTTGTAACTTAAGTGATTCTCATTAACTTTATCTTGATCATCTGTCACAAGGATTCCATCCTACTTCCAGTGTGCCCTTGTTTTCAACATCTGAATTAACATATTCGTATGTATCTCAGGGACAGCCCTGGACATAAACCAAATAAGCTTTATTCATTACTTAATAATAAAACCACATACTTAAACAGAGTACCCAGTAGAATCCTTAATCAAGTGTGAAATAGTTCTGTAGTCTTATGTAATGTTTTCATTACACGTGGCTTAAGAAATCAGGATTATTTGTTGTTACAGTGGTTAGCTGATCAGTTATCAAAGTAAGTTCATCCATTACAGGAAGGGCTGATGCTGGTGGTGGAAGGATAAGAAGAGTGAATAAAACCGGTCCTCAATTTTCACTATTTTGCTCGAAGTCTCGATTTATCTTAACTACGATTTCAACTTGGGGAATTTATACAGATTCACAGAGATAGTGCTTCTGATTTTACTGGACACTACATTACATTTGTAACTGTTTGTTACTAAACGCCATAATTTTTTAGCTGAAAAATTGTTGCCGTGTGTTCTGAAGTCACATTTGAAACTAAATCGTCGTCTGGTAAACGATTACTTCGAGCCCTTTAACTAAATGAGATTTTCTCTAATTCCATTCTGTCAACTGTAGGTGAATTTTATAGTCTAAATATCGAGCAATGGCAAAGTTCGGGCTACATACTTTAACTATTTTCATTGTCATATTTGTGCACAAGCAGCTTCTTAAATGGCAATGTGTGGTCAAGTTGCTCTCGGTGGAAGAATGATTGCGGTGCTTAAGGATGGTGAGGTGGCCTGATCGAGTTAACTTGATACAATTCCTTCTGCAGTGCCAGTTACTACAGCTATTAAGCATGAACCTACAAGCTTACTGTATACGCATGTGTGTTGGTTAACTGAATATTTTCAGGACTGGAAAATTCTAATAATACGATGGTGTTAAAATGAGTAATTTCAGTCAATCTTCTTTTTGGACAGGCAGTTTTGTCTATAGAAACCATTTGTGTCATGAAATGATGGTTTGGTAGAGCTGTTGAGCTCATTGAATGAGGTCAACCTACCTCTGCGGCTTCTCGCTTTAAATAACCCTGTGGTAATTTTGGTAAATTTTGCAACACAAAGAGTTAGTAATTGGCTACCGAAGGTCCAGTGATAATTTCAAAATAACTGTAATTCATAAATTTAAAAAGAATTTTTTAAAAGTGAAAATTTTAAAACTCTATCATTCTTGAAAGGGATTTAGGGAAATCATCATAATTTTAGTTATTAATTTAAGTTCTTGAAACATTCAACTAATTTTAATTATTACATGAATTTTGGGGAATATCATATCCATTAAAAATATTTTATGAAAAACTGGATTTCTAAGATAATTTTAGTAAACATTCTAAAATGACTAAATGGGTGGTTTTTCAGTTGGAAAATCCAGCTAATTCAGATTTTCTGGTTTTTATTCACATTTTGTGAAAGTTTAAAAATTATGAACTAGGGTCGTCCTTAATATGAAATTATGATTTTTGGGCTTGTTTTTGGTATTAAAAATTAGTTAGTATGCAAACAAAATGGTATATGAGCTATGTTTTAAACAAAATAAATTTTTATTTAGTGATCACTACTCGCTAAGATTACTGCTCGTACTAACTATCGTCAGCTCTAATCAAGATAACCTTAAGGATGGATAAGAATACTCCCTTTAAAGGCAGACGCTATTTAACACTTGCTTGACATAAAGCTCTCGAGCTGAACGAAGTCGCCAGGGTAAAAACCGAGCGTCGTGGGTGTCATCCGTTGATCCGTTGGATACCAACAGATAATAGGGTTCGAAACAGTGAATGGCCGAGCTGAAACGATGTTTCTTGTTGGATAACTTGCAAACATAGCGTTGAGGAAGGAGACTTTCCTTCTGAGGGAAATCTTTAGGAAGGAGACATACGACAGGTTGAGCTGAAGGGATGGTCAACGTCGTCCCGGACTAGAAAGAAAACTCAACCGTCTTTAGAAAAAAAGGACACGCAGTTGCCAATTATCGTCTCATCGAGGAGATTTGGACGTCTGAGAAGGACTGTAACTAGGACGGCCCTCCATGGTGGTGGATGTCGTAAAAAGGGGTTTGGAATGTAAGGCCGCAACGTCAGACTCGTCAGACTCGTGACTATATTCCTGGTCTTCGACTTAAAATTAGCTTGTACAGTCGGCATTAGATTTCGTTAGGTAGATATAGATAGGTTTCATTTTCTTATCAACAAATCTAGACGTCTGAAAAGGTATTTAGTCTACAAACTAAAGCGGCACACGAACAGGACATTCCAAAATTGCGGGTATTGGTGAAGCTGCTCCAGGAAATTAGTAATGGTGAATTTTAGTTCTGTTAAAACCGTGGTAACATTTAAGGGATGGGATCCGTTGTGATGAGATGCCTATTTCAAGGTGCTGGGTACTTTCAAATGTAAAATTCGACGGATGAATTTAACAAGCAACCCAAAAACTCGATTACAAAACACCCAATATCAATTAATAAGGAATATTTTATATTAGAACCAATTAGATAAATTTATAACAGAATAATATAAATTCAGGTTGGTCGCTGGAACTCCAACTCCACTGGAAGATCCAACAGAGGTCTAATTTCTGAGCAGAAGAGCCTAACTTGATCAACTACTCTATCTCGGATTAATCCCTCACTCTCCGCGGTCATGATCGAAGGTCTCAACACTTCTACCTCGGGTATTATGGGGAGAGTGAAGCTAGAATTTGTTGGGTCAGTGTGGACTTTGGAGTTTTAAGGAGCAGCTGTGGATGGTCGAGACGTGAAGTTGCGGACCCTCTTCCAACGGGCTGGACGACGAGAGGCTCGAACCACTTCCTTCACAAGGTTGGCAGCTGGCTCAGGGATCGCTGTAGAATTTCCTTCCCCAATCATTTCCTCTCTTTTTTGTCTCGCAAACCCAGCGCTGCGTTTAATTCCGTCTTGACGACGTTGAACGTCGATTCCCACAGAAGATCCTCCTCGAAACCGATTTTCGAATCGCTCCATTGGAGCAGCTACCATCGTCTCTAGAATTTAGAAAAATAAATAAAAAAAAGAAAATTAAGACCGATTTAGAAATCAAAACGTTTAAATTAACAAATTGAAAAAAATGAAAATTACGGTTGTATGGATACATTTCATCAAATCTGTATAAACTAGGTGTAAACACCTCAAAACACAAGTACTATTGATTAGAAATGCAAGTTCCGATCCACCACCCGCTTAATCTTTAGACTTCGCTCCAGGTGACACAAACTCCTGGCATGACGTTATCGTCTCCGTCTCCTCGCACAAGTAGCAAGTAGGGTTCAGTCCGATTGAACACACACTGAACACAGTGGTTCAGCAGATGCATGTCTAACATACGAATCGGGGCGGGGGAAGGTTTACGTTGAAACTCCAAATAAATTCACACTGATTAAATTAGAATGAATCTTTAGACTCAAAAAGGACTCATAAACTACGTATCATTTCGAATTACAATCCTTTCAGGATAATGTTATCGCTTCAGCTTATTTTTTCTTACTCCCGATTTATACGCTCGGCTGGTGTTGGTCTCCACATTAGGAAGTGGACAAAATGTAATTCGATTCTTCGAGTTAGGATGTAAAACTGTGTTCTGCTTTGACAACTGTATAGATGAATTATACGAATGTTAACGATGAAACTAACTACGTGTATCGTACTCTAACTACTAAGTCTTCCTCCAGTTGGTGTAGGATAAAAAAGACAGTTAGACATTGTGCGATAAATCCGAAAATCGAACGACACAGCATAGTACCTCCCTTATAAGAATGCACACTTACCACTGTAACAGGCGAAGCGATGGACCGCATAATCAAAAGAGTAATAACCCCTCCAGCAGTCATCCTTGTCACACGAGTAATGTACTCTGTACGTACCATTCATTTCCCGTAATTCATTGTTGGGTGACACAATCTCCGGTATCGATCCGCACAGGATAAGCATACTCCGTAAGGTGAAAACTCAAGCTGTAGTAGACCGTAGTGGGTCCCGTGAGACTGATGGTCTCCATTAGACTCCGGGTTCAAGAGAGAAGATCGATGATCGATTCTTACACCTGAGATTCCGGAGTGGTGAAATCAGGCAATGTGAAAGACCCAGTTTCCTCGTAAGACGTCAAATTGGCAAATTCGTCCACAACACGCAAGTTAAGACCGAATTTAAGGCATGAGGGTTAGCACGTAGAATTTGAATTCAATTCGCTTTAGACGTCATCGTCCTCCAATTTATTATCAGACACCTGGATATATGAAGGGATTACATACGGAAAACGTTTTTTGAGTTGACAAATATTGTTGAACAATCACGTTTCCAACTAAATTGTGTTCTGGTCAACAAATATTTAAAATCACAACGAAAAAAGATTGCTACTATAGCTCACTTGCAATTGCAGGGAAGATAAGAGAGTATAAGAAAAACGCCTAAGGTTCAATACCTTGATAAATTTTCCTTGCTGAATTTGTGGCATAGCTTCATCAACATATCTGCATGTTGGGAGAGATTTTGCTCTTATATGTATTTAATATTTCTGCAGTCAAGACATAATGGCAGCTTGCTCGAGAAAGTTCTCGTAGCCAATGATCAGAAAAATGTATTGTTTCAACTATCGTCGTCATTTCATGCAAATGGTCTACATAAACTATTTCCAGTACGTTTGGTTTCAATTTACGCAAACTCACGATTTAATCTTAACAAAGTACATACGGCTCATAAACTTCTTTCTGTACCCTTACTTCACGCATTAATATTGGACTCTATTCCTTCTGCGTATTATTTACAACCATGGATGTATTATATTTCAAATGTATGCAGTTAAAATTTGATCCTTAAGCAGCGCACTCGTAAAAGGTCCAGTTTCAGGGAATGATTGTGTAGTCTAGGTACACCATGTGTAATAACTTTAAGTTTAATTTTTATTGATTTTCAGCATGTAATTTAGATGCCCTTCTTTAGATTGTAGTTGGGATATAAATAAATTACGCAGTACAATGTAGTGTATATATAAGCTGTAATAAAAACCTTTTCCTATTGTAAACATTGTGTAAATTTTGTCGCTAGGAAATCTCATACTTGAACATCATATTAAACATGTTAATGAGAAAAGCACTTGAATCCTTTTTTCTTCGGGGGAAGGGTCATTTTAAATGAACAATCCGATTTCAATATGATCAATCAATCGAAACCATGCGTGCAAACTTTAATGACAATTTGTTAAATAATCTGATACTGAATTGCACTATGATAAGCATGGTTGGCGTGTTAAGGAAGAAACTTAGTGAAGATGAATTAAACTGTTAAACCAGGACTATGATTCTTCAGGTAACTTTGCCTTAAGCTTATGAAACGAACAGTGTAGGATATGTGTCTGCCATAAAAATATTACATAAATGCTATTTCAACGTTTGATGAAATACCCAATGCAGTTCTGACTAATTCTTATGCTCACACATTTTCTAGGTTTGTTCTGTTTGAATTTGGAGTGGAGAAGGAAGAGCAAGACCTGGTGGATATATACCAAACAAAACTTCAAGCTGAAGGAAAGAATATTCCAATTTTCAATTTCACAATTTCCAGAAAGAAAGAGTCCAATTAGTCAACGATATGGCTGGGTTTTGTTTCACTCACTAATATTGTCAGTGGTATTTGAATTCGCATAATCAATATTCAACTATCGGCAAGATTAAACATATTTAACAACCCAAGCCAGATTGTGTGTGTTCCATCGTAACGTATAATGGGACATAATCAAGTTAAATTTACAGGTGACTTTCGTCAGTAGTTACTAGTCCAGGATTCCGGGATTAGGACATCGCACTTTTCTAACTAAAGCATAGTCTAGTTTGTTGTGTCTCTGTAATAACTTGAAGAAACACTGTAAGACACAGAAAAATCTGAGGCTTTTTGTAACATTGAGAGAAGAATGCGGACTTGAGTTATTCAAAAATATCGATAGGATCATCTTTTAAAAAGCGTTTAGAAAGATGATGAAAGAATAATTTACAATGAATCCGAGGATAGGTTTATTATGCAGAAGAGTGTTTTGTTAATTGATGGAAAGATGTATTATTTGAAATTGAAATTACATTTAGCTTAGTTAAGTTTATTCAATTCAATCCTGTCCCAATGAGACCTCAAGATTGACAAATTATTTAGAGTTGTAATAAGAGCAAGCCAGTGGAAAATTATCATTTTGATGTGATGAGAATTTCAGTCTATACTATTGTCAAGATAATAATTGTTGTTTTATTATCTATGACAACGTAAGTTGCTTAGCCCTGTAAATCATATCAATTTTCTCACTTGCAAGTAGTGTGTATCCGCACCTTTTAAAAAAGAATATTCAGATACTGACTGGTAATTAAAATGGGAACATGAAGGCGAATAATCTGTCGGCTTTGTGAAAGGCTATGTTTTAACTATCATTTAATTAATTTGATAATGCCGAACAAAAAGATATCGACATTCATCGCAATACACAAAATGTTTTGCATGAGATTAAGTAGGTGATAGGCAGTATCGCGGATCATAGTTAATTAAGTTCTCTTGCAGTCAGTCCATATTGAACTTTTTAAAAGTGAAAAGTAGCATTTCAACCTTCATATTCAACATTTTCAAAAGTTTAAAGTTTTCCGAGTTCTAGCAAATTATACACCTAGAAAAACAGAGAGTTTAATGCAGCAGAATTCTAGGTTTTCTTCATTCTTACAGATACGAAACGTCCTAAAATACAAGATGGGCTAGTGAGTTTAGGAAAAATCAACGGAAGGACGTATTATTACTAAAATACTGATCGAGTATGTTTGTGCTTAAATATGCATGCATCAAGAGCATGCATTAATACTATTTTGCTGAAATCAATCCCAGTATTTTAAATGCATGGTTTAAAAAAAATATTACAGAATTGGCCAGACAGTTTAAAACTATGTGAAGATTCTGGACTGACACTTGCTGAACTCAGGAATCAGCAAGACGTTGACTTCTTAAAAATCAGCGTGTTCCAGGGGCATTTGGAGGAAGTAATGGTTTCAACTAGTTTAACTTTACTCCTGCAATTCAGATTATTTGAGTAATACGTACTTTATCTGCATATAGCTTATTGGATTGGTGGACGTGATGCTCCAATTCCCGATCAATTTATGTGGACTCATTCAGAAACTAAATTAAACCCAAGTTTGCAATGGAGCAACCACTGTGGTCCTTGAACTTGTGTTTCCATGTACATATCACCTATATGCGATCAAAATGGTAAAACAATACCCCTGGAATGTAACAGTGGATTTTCAAGAGCTATCTGCCAATCAATTTAAATATTTAAATAATGACAACGATTTCATTCCTGCTGATACGATAAAACTTGATTGGCGGTTTATTCAATTGGTAATGGTTCACAATCTTTTAATTCTGAACGGTGTTACATGCCGAACAATAAGAGAGGAATAAAATGTTATCTTAATCAAGTATGCTCCTTCAATTGTATTCGGTATTTATCCTTAGTCAATAGAACGTGGGTTTGAGGAGAAATGCCGTCGTTTGCGATAATGTTATGACAGTTGTTACATTTCATATAGGTATTTGCATTTATTAATATTTTTCAAATAGCCAGCAAGGTCAGTTGCATTTGAGTTGCAGCAATAAGGTTTAGAATATGAACTGTTAAGACGTCACAACTTAGCTATATCTATATATGTTTCACACAGGATTAATTTACAGAACTAATAAAATTACACTTCATCACATTTGACTTGGACTACCCAAAAATGCATTGTAGGCTGATGTTTATGCCACGATTCGAAAACTTTCCGATGTAAAAATGTGGCACTTTGTAAGGTAACTTCAGATTTCACTACCCTAAATGATGTTTGTGAGCCTATAATAACCAAATTGAATAGAATCCCAAAGTTGTATATTTAACTACCTGGGCTCGCAAAATCTGCTAGGATAATGTTGTTTGTAATTGTTTAACTATATGCACTATTAAGAAGATTTTTTACTTCGCAGCATAACAAGCCTGTTTACTAAAAGGAGTTCCTAAACCAAGCAGAAACACTTTTATTTGGCTTCTTTAAGCGAACAAACTAATTAGAGAATTAACGACGGCTTAAATATTTGTCCAATATGGTTCGTTTAATAATTTCAAACTTGTCACTCATATTCTGTTTGCCAGGTAATGAAGTCTTTTCTATAAATCATTCATTCATACAATAGAATTGGTCGCAAAAAGAAATGTCGAAACATTTACACGAAAACGAGTTACTATGCAGAACAAGAAAAGTTTTCTTTATTTCAGAGACTAGTTGCAAAAGCAATTCCAAGAGACAGAGTGGTAACAAATTCCTTTTCACATCGCTTTACATTTCTCGTCGAGATTTACGAGAACATCAACGGGATTCTTTTCTCCCTGTCTTTCGTTCCTCACTGCTCCTACTTTTAGTACTTTTATACATCTTCTTGTGTCTACGTTTTCCATGATCAGATTTATTTTCTTTACTATAACGCTTCCTTCTCTTTTCGATTCCATCATTTTAGATGGCTCGTGCATTACTCAGAACATCGTCTTGCTGGGATGCTTTATCTGAAGGCTCCATTTTTACTGCAACGGAATCTGTGAAGTTAAAAAACCCTTAAATGAAACTACCATACCGAAGTGAAAGGGGGCAATTACACTACTGGTTGTTTTGAAGTACCGTCAGGATTATCCGGAAGAACATAAATGGTTGCAACGACAACAAGGATACACATAGATTTGAACATTTCGGACACAAGTTACAGCTAATCTAACTACAATACTTTTGATCGGTTGCAAAATGATGCACGTAATGAACTAGTCTTAGGACTTCCTTTAGCAATAAATCTAGGACACTTAGTAACCGATTGTTCATTCAAGAAAAGGTTTTTTGATTTCCTCATTTTTATTTGTATTCGACGTCGATGACCATTGAATTGAATCTTCTCAGAACCGTTTGGTCAGAACAATGCAAATTCTTATCAGCGATAACATTCATAGATTAATCTATTCATAATTCGGTCGAACAATCCATACTGTGCGATCTAAACACGATTGCTCACGCACACAACTCAAAATTGAGGCAACAAGAAGTAAAAACCTATATTTTCTAATCAAAACTGTTCCACTTACAAAAAATAGGGGGTAAATTAGGATTTTCCCTTAGACATCTCAGAGAATTTAGTGTGACATACAACCCAAGTTTCCACTTGACTTGTTATTAATCAAAACATTTTGCATCAAGGCGTATTCTGCATTTTTGTAGATGAAAAGATAATGTTATATAACTAAAAATATCTTTTATTGGAAATAAGACAAAAATTTCTGACTGCCGTAATAGAGTAGTATTTGTAAGACAATGCCATTTATAAAGATTCGATTATGGAGTCCCTTCAACATATAATGTACACACATTTGACAAGGTGAATACGCACAATAAATGCCATAGCCCTAATATCATGTTGTTGACAAAATATTCACGTACAAAAACTACTTTTCTCTGTTGCCGTTTATAAATTCCAATAATTCTCACACTAGTTCACAAAAAATGTACAAGTGCGCACTGCACCTCAACTGTAGACCGATTGTTGAACTTTAGTTGAATTTAAGTCAGTTTGATCAACAGCCAAGAAAACTCCCACATTTATTCCCCAGTAGGTTTAATTTCAACCTTTGTGTACTTGCATTGGTTTCATGCATCCTTAGTATCAAGCAAGGATACAGGCAGATCTTCATACCTGTATAAGAAACTGTTTTAAGCTCATTTGCTTGTCGCAGATAACCTGCAGATTTCCTGAGGCATCACCAGCAAACAGGCCACCCACGTCACCAGCCCAATGGAGGGATTTTTCTCTTCCTCAGAAGAAATCCTCTCTCACCGGCGCCCCGAATTATAAACTATTTAGAAGTTGACTAGTTAACATGCACAAATAATGAAGTAAAATTATTCATATGGGATTCCATTATATCCTAAACACTTTACATCTGTGCTGCGATTTAATAATCGAACATGGTTTGAGTAAAAAGGCAACAAGTTGAAGAATCATCCAACCACGAACTCAAAACACCTGTTAACTCACGCACACCTAAAGGCTTTATGTCTGCAAAAAATGCATGTCTTTGTCCACACCACACGCACGCACTGATTTCTTCGCGCATGAACAATTACGAACAATAAATGTTGCGTGTTGTATCTTCCTCACAACAAAATGAATCATGTTGTCTAAATTTTATGGCAATGAACTTGAGTCAAATATTGATATAAAATGTAGGTCGATATTACAAACGCCAAAATTGCAAGGCAATCACAATAAATCGGCGGATCGTCAGGAAGGACAACTATCTAAACAAAACCTACCCACAGTAAAAAAAATTGATATTTTCTACGAAGGCGGCTGTAGGTTCAAGTTCTATTATAGAAGGAAGAAACAATTACCAAAAACTTAATTACGTTAGAAAAATATACTACAATTCATGATGAAGAATTTCTATTAGCTTTTTTATTTCCAATAAGCTTACAAAAGTGTTCATTCATATTTCAGTATAGTGCATTATAATTTTTGACAGATAGTCCAGGACTAATTATTTGGTAACATTAGATTTAAAAAATTTGAACAACATCGAACAGTAAAGTTAGGATTTTGCAGGTAACTAAAGTAAATTTTCACACTTGGTAATTAATTAACTTTCCATACTTGCTTTGAAAATGTCACAAGCGTGTTCAAAAATCGTAGTACATATATTCATCTTCAGACGTAGATTACGAGCTTGAAAATTTTCTTATTAAAAAAATACGTAAGCCATAGCCAACTGAGCACTAAATAAAATTTCATTCTTGTGTTCTCTTCAGTTGCGAGCAACTAGTCACACATCGTACGTAATTAACGAAGAAGCAAATATTTACTGTTTGGGCTAACTTTATGTTCAATTTATGTGTTTTATGTGACCTGTGTCAAGAAGAATAAATGTCAAAAGTTATTAAACGGTAAGCTGAAGACCATTTTGCACTATAAAACTCATGAGTTCAGGCTTACGGGTCAATTCTTTTCGCATTTTTGTAATTAAGTAAGCAAATATTGACTTTCAAATAAACATGCTAATAATCTTCTTTTCCATTGACTTTTTTATGTTAACACCCATACGCATAAAAATTAAACAGTGTCAAGTAGTAAGTTTAAAAATTCATTACAATCTAAGAGTCAAGAGTTCATGGCTACAGATCAGATTCTATTGGCCCATTCATTAATTGTCTGGGAATAGTAGTACATTTCGGCGATTATCTTTGGAGTCGAAAAACCACACATTCTGAAGACTTGGACGCCACAGAGTGTTCTCCCATTAGGGGGTACCACACGATACATAGTTTCAAAAACATAGTTGCGACAAAACATCGCGAAATAAACATCGCCGTTTCAAAATGTCGCTGCCAAATAACATCGTAAATTCAAAACATAGGGGGAAAATAACATCGCCAATTTATTCGTAGTTATCTCTCAACATCGAGAGAAATTCAAAATTCAATGAAACTGAATATTATAAACAATCCTTTTAATGAACTCCTCAGTAGTCAGGTTGTCATAGTGTTCGATCAAGTGTGACACCTCCCACGACATTTCAAACGACAAAACTTTCATCCTCTGCGTTCCTAACCTTCTATACTTTATACTTGTAACCTTCCAAAATAAGAAGGGGCTTCCCTCATGATTTTTCAATATGAGATCGTGTTAGACGGACGATCTCATATTGAAAAATCCTGGGTTTCCCTTTGTTTGTTTTCGAAAATTCCAACGACATTTTAGACAAAGTTATTTGCAGTCTTCGATCGGTGTTGTTTGGTTGGGTGTGTGAGAAATACGGAACGAACAGCAGGAGGGAACATATTATCTGTGGTATCATTTATAAATTGATATGTAAATGTTACCACAGATAATAGAACTCATCCCAATGTTTGTTCCAACCACAACCTCAATTTGTTTTGGTTCCGCATAGATTGAATACAGCAGCTTCCTTTGCCCTGGTTTGCGTCAATAGGTTGGATGGTTATAGTCGTCAACCACGCAATGACTGCAGGTAAAACTTGATTAAAAATTAGTAGTATTCAAAAAATGCGTTATTAAATTAATACTTACGCAGCACTAAGAATAAATTTTTCGTTGTAAATGGTTCCTCCGCAAAATGTTGGATAATAACCATGTGAACGATCACTGTGTTTTAGTGTTTTCCACTTATAAGTAGCAGTGCTTGATCAGGAAACTCGTGGGCTTCTGCCCCATACCCAGCCAACAATACCGCTGGAAAGGCGACAAAAGCAATCAATAACTGAATTCTGGGTATCATTCTGAGTTTCTAAATTACTTTCAACAGAGTCATGTTGGCAGCAAAATATCTTCTCTTCCGTCGGGCTGCAATCCTCCTGATACACGTTGAGTGTGTGGTTCTTTTCAGCATACCCATCCATTTTGTTCAAAACTCGACATACTTCGTCCCGCTTATTCCCTGACTTTCTCATGCATTGTGTTATGCATCCTTTGTTCTCTATATAAAAACACAAGTATTTTAAGCAAACGCACGATATAAAGCAAAAAACAAGTTAGTTTGTGTTAACTCGTGTGGGGACGCCAGGATAAGTCAGAAGACAAGTGACAATGTTGTTAATGTATTTTTGCATCCGCCCCTGAAATCTG
>JAQGAC010000708.1:0-20198 GCA_034696585.1 Isotomurus maculatus
GTCTCTACTTACTTCTTACTTTTCTCCTTAACTTTTTCTTACCTCCACCACCATAACCATCTCCGCCGTTCATTTTTTCTCGGAATCTGCACACGCACACACATTTGCATCTTGTACTATTGTACACATTCTACTACTGCACTGACTCTCTGTTGCATACACGAGAAATTACTACTACTCTACTACTACTACACAGTACTACTTAGTAGATCAAGAGCTTCTTGATCGCATCTCGTGCTCTCTCCATACAACTTCCATAAACTCCATTCTGCCATCACCACCACCACCGACAAACTCTGAAGTCTGAGCAGCCTACCAGTCAGCCTACTATTGTTTTCGTTTCACTCCGTGTGTGCATAGAGAAAGTGGCTCGTTGTTGCTGTTGGTCGCTATTGCGAAAACACACACACACACACACTCTCGTTCACTTACTACACACGGAGACACACACACAAACCACGACTCCTTTTGCTGGAGAAAGTGATTTGCAGTGCGAAACACTTCTCAGTCACTTTTCGACCTCCACTGATCGTTCCCCCGATATTCTATTGTTCACTCTTAAAGTTCGTCATCTTTCGGCCTTAATCTTCACGTCTCATCACTTGTCAGTTCCCGATATTCCAATCAATCCCCCCGCGACACCGTTTCCGGGCTCTTTGCAAGTATTTTTATACTCGATTCACACTTCAAAACAACTCGGAATTTCTTTCTTCAGTGTGTATTTACCTTTACCGGTGACATTAATAGTTTTGTGTTGTGGTTGTTTCAATTTATATTAAGAAGGTGAGTAGAGTTGGGAGATTAATGTAAGAAAGTTACACACCTGTCTCTTTTAAAGGTAAGAGTTTTATTTCTGGGGGATATTTACAAACAAGCTAAATGAAGACGTTTTTAGGAGTAGTAAAAGTGTTCGATACTTTACTTATTCAGTGTTTGATAAGCATCAATTAATAATAGGGCATAGTTCTTGCACGTCATGTTAACATAGGACGTGTAGTAATATTTACTAGGTGTTTGTTTTATGTTTGTGTACATATGTGCAATGTACGTACGTGTCTATTATCAATTTCTTATAAGATTTGCTTTCTGCAATAAAGTTTGGACATTGGGGATTAGATTCATTTGTGAATTTTATTATCATGACCATTATGATTTAGGACGCAGTGTAGTAGTTCAGTCTCTCGAGTTCTCTTCGATAAATGAAATTGATTAAATATACCACTAAATTGGCGATATCGAGGTAAACCCAACAATTGTTTTATTTGTACAAGTGTTCTACAATATTGTAGGCTACAAGACAAACTTTAAGCACAACTGTTAAGCAGTAGGATAAATTCGTTCGAGGTAATATTCATATTTCATGTAGTAAGTAGTTCCAGGTTTACGTGAAAGTAGAACTTACTATTATTGAATGGGATAACTAACTGGTAGGATCAGGAAGGTTATCAAGATAATATCCGAAGACAAGCTTTTCCCTGTGTTGGGGCTGGTGATCAAGCGAGTATTTCGAAACTCTATTCAGATATAAACCACTTCAAGTTGCACAAAAGCTGACTTATCTACAAATCGCTTCAATTTAGATATAATAGGTGTGGAGTTGCAGAGAAATGCAGTCTGGCAGTTATTCTTCACACACAGACTTATTTTTTCCCCTCTGAACACGTTCCTTCATTTTGCTGTGGTTGAGTTTTATTCATAATCTATTTGCATTATTTTTCTAATTTTCATAAAGTCTCAGTGCGAAGTGATGCAATAAATTATTGCAGACTATTTTAACAGTGCATACATTAATTCAAATTGCAGATAGATTGTAAAAGATAAAAGGTGCTGAGAGCTGCAAGGAAATATGGAACACAAGAGTGAATGAAACTGTCACAATTTGGCTGGTAGTGACAGATGTGTGACAAACCCGGTACTGTATTATTCATCTCTCATTGCTTCAAGCGTACAATCTGAATCTGCAATCTGAATCAGCGTAGTCGTAGGCAGTCGCAGCATATTCAAGTGCTGCACTATCACTGTTAATGATTTTAGGAGACCTAATGAAGTAGTGTCGGATTCCTAATTTTTATTGAAGTTAAAGTGGAATTACGTCAGGTTAAGCAAGGCAATTATTATTCAGTGTGAGAGCTCAAGTTGAGCACCTTGTTGTCATTAATTTCTTATCGATGGAATATCCCAATTATCAATATCACATGCCACACGTAATTGAGCTGAAATCCTGGGGCTTCGAACTTCATCTGATGTTGATAATTCACGGTTTGGAGAGATGCTTCATTGTATCCATCAGTATTTCATGTGTTTGATAGCAACTACGTAGAGCTTCAGTCACACGATCTTACTTAGTGCCTGAGCTGGAATAAAAATAGAGATTTTTGTGATTTATTCTTCTGTAATAGGCGAGCCTGATTTATTTTGAAGTGTTCATGCATAATATTTATATTCATATATATGATTTATTGACCCCTTATACTGCAGATATCGCAATCGCATGGAGTGTGTATTGTATTTATACCAGGAATTTATTCTTTCTGCATCTTATCGCGTTTAATTCCTTTTTGTTACTTCAAAAGTGTTATTGTAAATTGCGTGCTATCAAGACACTCCAGTTGTAAGTGTGTTGACGAGAAAGTAGAAACAGGTCATCATTATGTTTTAATCTTAAGGTTTTGGTCTGAACCAAGCGATTCTGATTCGCAATTTGTTTAATTCATTGAATAATTTTTTTGGTATTCATACTTTCTAACTTGTTGCAGGAAGAAACAATAGACAGTCAGTGATACTATTCTACTCGTTCGTGAATCATCCTAACTCTGCAGTCGCTTGAATTGGATCAATTAAGAAATCGTACACACTGCGCTGTTTTTGCAAGACGGAAACATAATGTAATGGCAGTGGTACATTAACATTTAAAGATCGACAGAATTGATCTTAGTGCTCATTAGTTATTTACACGCAAGCACTTTTCTCCAGTAATATACTCGAACAGTGCAAGGAAACCGTATTCTATGTGACAGTGATTTCGCATTGAATTGTTAAGTGCAAGCAATAATATTGAATTTAACTCCATATTAGCTTAACGTAGCACATGCTTTTGACGTTGTGAAAGATACAAGACGGAACTTGAGATGGAATAAAACATCAAGCTCAATCTTAGTTTCTACTATCCGATTAAATACAACACTATATGAAGTTCAGGAATCAAGAGTGTATTTCCCTTCAGAGTCAGTGCTCGCTTATGAGTATCAAATCCTAGAGTGATTTGTTAATTTGGGAAGTGAAAGCTGCGAGGATTGGCAAGAAGGCTACCCTGTCTTTCGTAGTCCGGTAATTTCGACCTGTCTGTACTGTTCATAAGCGTCGGATCAGGTAAGTCTTGCTAATTTCTTTACTTCCCGTTCCCGAATCCAGGTATGTCGGTTCGTTTGTAGATGCAATAAACCCAGAGCATTTTTTATGTTCACTAGGGCACCGAATAATAACTGACTACACGATAATTCTGATATCTTCTTTAATTCTACCAACACAACTTCGTCAGTCTATGCTTCATATGCATATACTCACTCAGTTATTTCGTCTGAGCATTCTACGAACTTCTAGCTGTATAGTGTACAATTTATTGCGATATTACATTCCATATGACTTCGAGGGAGAGTTTCCTGCTTTGCTGATTAAGTTCTGAGGAATCAGAAAAGTAGTTCGATAAATCAAATAAAATGACGTTGTACAAAAAGTCAAACAAATGAATGCATTAATTCATGAATGTTAATGAAGTAAATAGCTGCAGCGATAAAGTTCAAGATTATTGCAGTAATCCGAATTATTATGAATATACTTTTTCTGGATTCCTATGCCTTTTCGTGTCAGCAAAGAAGGGCTGAATTTAAAAAATATCGAATTGTGTCCGAGTCCATCAGTATCTATACTTGAGTGATTATGTGATTACTGTAACAAAAACTTAAACCATTCAATAAATCTTGGGATTTATAATCTGGCGATGCAATAAATAAAATGTCATAGCGAACTGAACGTTTATTAGACACACCTAATAAGGAATCCATGTAATGAATTACATATAAAATTTTAAGACAGCAAATCTCAATACCTTCGCGGTATGGAGAGTTTTCTCAACTTTATTAGCTCAAGCTTTCAATTACTTTTGCAGTCTTCTGCAGGAGCAAAAACAATTTAATACAGGTATATTAAGACATGCAAACTTGCTGCATGTTTGGTCGGATGTGTATTGATTCTTGGTGTTCAAGAGGTCATTCTTGAGGTTACTAACAGATATAGTACAAGTTGCCGGCAGTTTTGGCTGGTATGCTTTCTTCATTTCTCATGAGCCAACCTCCCATCTTCATGATGGCTAAATAAAAAGAGTCGCAATCGATATTGATTCGACGAAAGTGACTGAGGAGCAATTGATTACGTACAATCCCTTCTTCTCAGGGATTTTTGGCTGATGATGTTCTCTGCATTGTAATGAAGTTGAGACCGACTACTGTTACATAGTGCTGGTTGTGTTGTACTAGAGACAATGTGTTGTCCAAAATGTGTATGGTACAAACAGTAGTAAAAGCCGATAATTATTCAACCTTTTGTCTTCTATGTGAGAGGAAATCTTTTCCTGTCATACTGCTTTCGATGAACACATAATCTATTTATTTGAGGTAGGCAATTCTAATTCTAATCACCTACTGTGTATCACAGTCGTGTCTTCTTTACTCGTAGAATTAAGATTGGGAGAACTAACTTCGCTAACTTGAAGGCAGCAGAAGAAAGTTCAGCTTCACTCAGGGAGAATGTAGCGCTGCCCTAGTGGATGAAATAAGCTTTTGAAAGTGAGTGAGTTACGGAAAGAGAAAGCAGAGGAAGCTACCAATTCCTTTAGGAAAGTTTCGGTTACATTTGTATTTGTATGCCAAAGTGTAGTGCGATACTGTTTTGTTCACGTATTCTATATTGGTTGGTGTTGTGAGCTAAGCACTGATACTGTATTATACTGTTGTGCCAGAGTATCTAGATTTCCACTGAAAACTAGAAATACGCTAATCAAACGAAAAGTTAGGCTGCTTTGAATCATCGATAAAATAATAGGGATGTAGACGTTCAACCCTAAAATGCAACAAAAAATGTGATAGGAACATAAAATGTGTGGTTTTAATGTGGTCAGTGGTAAGTTTCGAAAGTACCTATCATAATTGCATGATTTAATAAAACTATTTTGTTGGATCAGGTGTAAAGTGAGAAGTTCTACGTACGAACACGATCGCTCTATTTGGTAAGACAGGTGTAAGAGATTGAATAGGAAAGGACGAAAACTAAGATTTCCGAAAGGTATCCCTCAATCTTACCTTCCAATCACAGCGAAGACCTGAAGTTTTCTAGAACCCCGAAAAGCACCGAGTAGTGTAGTAGTCAGTGTTAAAATTGGAAAACAGGTGTAATAGACTATTTTACGAAGGCTAGCAGAGTTTTTCTTGCTGTTGGAAGTTGCAACTGGAAGAATTTGTTACCGAATTTGACTTACTCATTTTACTTGAGATTAATAATCCTGCAAGATGCTGCAAGGTAAAAAAGAAAGTTCTTCGTGTTCATGTTTTGGTTCTGAGCTCTCTAGCTCTAACAGGAAAGACTTCGAGTCCACGTATACGAGTGAATCTAAAAGCGTTCTTGTTCAACATTATTTACAATCATATTGTACATGTTATTTTATTTTTGTTTGGGTGTATCACACAGGGCTCTATTATGTAAATATAAAATTATTATTCGAATTTAACGATGTAGCAGTGTACAGTACAATTTTCTTTCAACCGTACAAACTTGCTTTATTTTCTAAAGAAAGTTATGAAACGCTCACAGACATGCATGAACTCATACAAATTCGTTTCCAGAATATCGTTCACCACAAGACATGCTAATAACGAAAGGGGTCCGATAGTTATGTTTGATCAAGTGTACTTCTACCCATCATGTTATATAACTTGGCTGCCGCTGCCGCGCAGAATGCTAAAGATCAAATCCATCCTTACAAATTCGATTTGTTCGGTTGGATATGACAGACCTATCTAGCTTCCGGTGATGTAGATGTGGCATAAACTTTCTGTTATCAAAACTAAAGCCGTGTTCACAAACTATCTGACACACTTCTGCTCTCATTGTATTTTGTGTTGCAGATTCTCCTGCCAGTCAGAGTCAGACTGAGCTTTTCTTGATGGTATCTGCCTGTGTAGTTGGTTTAGGTAGGATAGTAGATTTATAGTTTATTTCACCTACAGCTAAGATACACATATTCAATTAGAGTGAGCTGCTGTAGGTTATGCAAGAAGCCTATTCAATTCAGTATTCTGGGTTTGTGCATTCGTTTTCCAGTAAATCGTGGGCTCTACATAGTTTCCTGATGCCTTACGTAACAATGAAAAGCTCAAAGCACAACATGACATATATATTGCCTGTTGGTACAATATGAGTATTTTTTTATGCTGGCACATGTGTAATAATAGAAAAATCGTTTTCTCTTGTACATGGTTTGAATGAAGGCCAGCATAACAGCAGCTAGCTGAGCCCGATGCATATATAAAGAAAGCTGCTTTCTTTTTTGATTCACTGATTATTCAGTAGTTTTTTTATCCCTTGTCAAATGCAGTTTTGTCTTATGAGATTTTCGTACAGTTTGTACCACGATTGTAAATAACAGAATATCGTAATGTATTAGCATTATCTTTTTCCATATTTTTTATTTATATAGAGGTATCTTACACAGTATGTTGATGAGCCGAGTCTACTTCGTTGTGAATTGCATTGCTGCTCATTATTATTCACATCTAAACAGTTTCATAGATGCACGAGCAGCTTGATAAAAATTGCCTTGCACCAGAATATTTTCCTTTGGCTAAAGCATTCGTTGCATTTTGGATTTTAAAGAATCTGTGATAAAAATTATTGATCTTGTTAGGTTCATATTCTAAAAATTCATCGAATAAATTTCTAAAATACTCGCAAATCGAGATATTCGTTTGAGACGAACCTCAATCGATGAATTGTTTTCACATCGTATGCATTTTTAATAGAAGAAACGCCTCGCTTTTTATCAGAATTTTTTCTGGAAATGACAATTGATCACTTATTTAATGTCTCCTACTTACGACACAAGTATTATCATGTATACTATCAGTCTACAGGTTATTCTATAGATTCCTGCCTGTAACAAGCCAAAGTAAAGGAGTAAGTTAGTAAGTAATGGATTTTGCAGATAGTTTAGTCAGACTCATAATAGTTACAGCGAGCCATTAACTTAGCAAGTTGAATGTCGTGAACATTGTGTATCCATATTCAATTTGGAGATACATAATCATTTATAAATAGATACGGGAGATCTGATCATAAACATTTACAGTATATGCTTGTATGATCGATCACAAACATTGAATAAACTTCAACATCAAGCACTTTGGCATTGGTCACTCATCATTAGCTGGATAGTTGATGACGCTCATAACGACGAGATGTGTTAATTGCAACATAATAATAAACAAATTCCTAGGTTTGTAGCTCAGTTAGGATGAGTGTCAAACAGTCAAACTACGAACCAGATAAGATATAATTGATATTTAAATGGAGCTGTAGCTTTAGAGTCACGGCGAGTGCGTCACTTGCGTCAGACACTGACAGTGGTTCAAATGCTCGTCTGGGTTTGTAGTTCCCTTCCTCATGCGAGAAAGTCGAGAGCAAACCTCGGTTGCTTCACAGACCTCTCCTTGGGTTGACGTAGAACACTTCATATATTTCCACTCAACTAGTGTGCGAGCTGTATACTTCACCTTTCTTCATCTTTGTCTTCCGTATAAGACTTGTGAAACTCGTTTTCAGAGTGCACAGGCTGAGAGACTTCTGGAAGATTGTTACTAGGAAGTGTGTTGTTTCTGGAATTCATTCTACACAAGGCACAACCAGCATCTTTACAGTCTGGAAAAAGAAGTCGCTAATATTGCTGAGAACAATTACAAGGGCTGAGTTTAGTCAGCACAGACTCTTTTTGTTAGCAACTAGTTAAAATTCGATGCATCGATCGTGTAATTGACCAAAATAATATTCAACAATAAGTTTAACCTGCTTTGAGTTTCAAGAAGTTACTCCTAACTGTGTTTAGTGGCTATATAATACTTTTTCCAAAACGCTTCCTTAACGGGAAGAGACCAAAAGGACATTAAAACAGTGAGCAGAAATTTACTCATATCTACTCTACATTTAAGTGGTGATAGAGATCGGGACTGACGTAGACGGTATTTTATGCATGAAAATTTGACATAACTGGAACCGATGGAATAAAGGAAAGCATGAAAATTACCAATGCAAATTTGTAGGATAAAAGTTAACCTAACCAGGAAGAACGGAGGTATACAAAACCTGCTGCAAGTGTTTGTTTTGTGAATTTCTACATCGAGTCACTTGCTGCTGTTATCTCGTATGAGTGTTCGCTTGAAGCCTGAAGTCTTGAAAACTACTGGGACTGAGAGTCAGTAGACTTGTTAAGTCACTTCTTAATCATATTAAAATAAAGTTGACATTTCACAACATTGTCGCGTCTCTCAAAGACTCGAGTTTCTTTGAACCTGTATGTACATTAACGAGTCAAAATTGGCGATGGAAGGCATATTTTAAAAGGACACATTGGATCTTGAGTTTCATACGTAGTTGAGGTAGTTGCTGGTTGTCTGTCAAAACGGCATCACGCAAATCAGCTTCTTGACTGTGAATTGTGAAGTCTAATTATATATTAACAATTCATGTATAAAGTTACAAAAGTGTCTTGTTTTCATCAAGTGCGACACTAACTACTGTATTGAACTCGTGAAAGTTTTTATTTTTCTGCCTGTATTTACTGGCACTCTTAGCACTATTGTGCCAACTTCATTTTGTGAAGTAGGATTACAATTTTAAAGAAAAGAGCGAAGCAACTGTTGGTATTTGAAAGGAAAGTTGAAGGTGAAAGCGTACTTGCAGCAAAAATTTGTCATTCTGAATTGCGATTTCTTCGTAACTCCTGCTTCAAAAATCGATTCAACTCCTGTAGAATAACACTATCTTGAAGATCTAGCAGGAGTTGGAAAGTAGACAAGTAGTCACTGAGTCCAACATAAAGGATATTGTGCTGTATCTCGAAGTGTCTCAAGTCTCAAGGTAACTCTTCAATACCTTCTCCTCATACTGCTTACAGTTTAGTATTCTTGTCTGATTTGTATTTCGTTCAATTAACAGGGAAACACCTTTACAGAGAAATCGATTGGATTGGAGTATCCATTATCCATACGCCATACATCACACATTCCTTGTCAGAAAAAGTTGAACGGAATCTTGCGTCTAATAACTAATATTGAATCCTACGAGTTTCGAATAGAATTTGCGAGTCCCTATAACTCACGCTTTCGAGTACACCACAGCCACAGAATTTCTAAGCGGAGAGTATATACATTTTGAGAAAAATCATTCAGTGTGTTTGACAGCGACTTCTTTTCTACTGTGCTCTGCGTGGAGTACCAGAAAGATTTTGAACTCGGAACAAAGTAAAACAACATTTGTCAAACATTCAAACTCCATAGTTTGTTCGTATAATAACGCTGTGAGTAGAAACACAATACCCTTCCCTGTTTTATCAGCGAGCAATTCTCTCTACATATAGAGAAAGTACTTTTGTCTGCGTCCATCGTTCTACTCTCCAGTTGAGTGCTAACACGGTCTCTGGTATCAATCATTATACTTTGGATCCGCCAGGAAAATCTATTTACAGTTCATCCGAAGTTCCGAAAAATCAAATCGATTATCTTCAGGTAAGTTATAGAATAATAACTATTGCAAAATGTGAATTATGCATGTTGGCCAAAGCATTATTGCGTGTGGAACTTTTTTATTTGCTTCCATTCGCTTTTACATGTTCCTGTGTGCGTTCAAAATATTTCGTATGTAAGCCTTCTATTCTTGCAAAAGCTCGAGCTGTGTCACGAATTTACTAATCGTATACAACATGGTAGTCAGATGTTACTGTCCATCAAATATACATTTTCGGATTTCTACGTGTTCCAAAATATCCGAGCAGGAACGATGGAACGAATGCGTGCGTATCACATATATAAATATATATGTATTTCAAATTGAGACAATTTATCAGACAGTAATCCCATTTGTAGCTCATTTACTTTCAAATTAGTTTGTGGTATTCCAGACTTTCCCCTGGGCTTTCCATGTTCATGGAATCCTCGTCTCGTAATTTGCATATCTACAGACAACACCAAATATTCCTGCACACTCCTTTACTCATCATCACATTGCATCTCCTCTCTCTGATGGACAGTTGCTTAATGGGCTAAAATTAATTAAGCGAATATGCGTCACGTAAACTCCTCACCCGGATGTGCTATTTCCCAACGAATTCCTGCAATAATATGTAATTGTCCGGTTTGAGCTCAGCTCTTATATATTTCTGTTTCCGCTTCATAACCCATTTTGCATCTCGTTTTGTATTGGTACATGTTTTGTAAATATTATTTATTTTAATTAAAATCATCGTGAATACTCTCGGTCGTTTAACATTCATCTTTGAATCATAAAAGTGAAGCGTAGAATAGAAAGATTATGGAAGGGTACTTTGAAATTCGTACTTTAATAAAACTACACTAGAACAGGCCGACAAGCCGAGTGAAAGAGGTCAATGAGGTGTATGTTTCGGTCATCGGGAAAGACATAAAAGTGGCTCTACAACCTTTAGTGTGAGTTAATTTTCTGTCTAAAACGATGATGATTTTCTGGATTTCCATGTATTAATTATGATCTGTTGATTCTGCATTCCTATCAACATCCCAATTGAATAGCGAGAATATTAAAAGATTGGTTATTGGTTCGTGTGTGTACGAATTTATTGAAATTAATGTTGAAACATTTAATGACTCAACTCGAAAATTAAAACTTTCACATGAATGCCAGAACTTCTTTATGATGGTGAATGTATGTGGCTTTTTGTTTCTATGAAGTGAAACAGAAACATGGTAGGTGCTCCAGGACTAGTACAGAGGCTCATGCATTTTCTCATATTATGGCAAAACTTTCCAACCTAGACTCAAGAGGAGGAATGTCTTGATTCCCTATGAAATAGTAAACATACTGACTTACTGACATGTCATGTCATGTCATGCCTCTTCTTTCCTATTCGAATTGTACACGTGGAGCTAGTAGAACTATGTGCATCTCATCAAAATTTCGTGAGAAACGAACTCGTTTTCTGTTTCACTTGCCAAATGTGCGATTTGGTACATGCTTATTACCTAAAGAGCTTACCTAACATATGTCTGAGTTTTATGCATAGATATGATAGTGTTTTTAGCTTTTAACAAAATTCCCTAAAATGGGTTTCAAAAGATGATCAGTTCTTTCTTTGCATCTGTGGAAAATTACAAATATGAGTTATCCTTTATGCAAAAAACATTCTTTGAATGAATCAATAATATGTGTTGAGAATTTTCACAGACTGCATTTTGTTTGTTGTTGAATAGATGAACACTTGAGTTTAATAAATTAAGAGAGTCCAGGAAATCATCTGGAAAATAAGTATTTTGCTTTTTCACACGAAGCTGAAGCTGAAAGTGCGTGTATTATGACTTATGACGTTAATTGTTTTTATAATATGCATATGGCCGCCATTGCAGACAAAAGCTTCTATTCACGTTCCGCAACTGAATGCTTCTTGGGTTGCAATGATGCTATAACGATGCTAGAAATAGATGATGATGCCATTAGCAGAAGAGTTCATTGCTTAACTGCCTTTTTCATAATCTTGTAATTGATATTGATAAACTAACATGAGGGTCGCAGGGAATTGACTGACGTAGCTACACTTGGAATTAGATGAGCATAAAAGATAACACACACTTAATAAATAAGTTCATACAATATGAATAAACTGCCCAGAGGCAACAATGAATATGGAATGGTAATGAAACTGAATGCAAATAGTGACGTCATTGTTACATGTGGCTTGTTAATACAACTGTGAAGGGGGTGATAGCCATCATAGGGGATGGAAAGAGGAAAGTTGTTTCGCACTTGTAGCAGTGTAGGAAAATATATGTTGGTTAGTTCCATTCACCATAACTTAGTGTGCCAAAGAAACTTTAAGGTACGTAAAAAGTCCCATCCTCTTATGTTAGCCTGCTGTTAGTGCATGGACCATTCCATAAATTTAAGGTTTGTTCTATAAAACTCATTATTTACAAGTGGTTTGCCTGCATACGCGCTTTTAACTTTGAAACATTATGATGCGGATATGCGTCACTTCTTGATAGTGTAAAATTCTTACCCGTGATAATAATGTGTGCTGTTTTATATTTATGATTAGTTCGTAGCAGTGGTTTCGCGAAGTAAGACGTGGAGTGTTGTTGTGCTGAATTACTTTACACATTAAGGTTATTCTTGTGGCCTTTGCAGTGAGTGGATACAGTTTTGCATTGACTTCATACATTACCTTCAACCGTTTGTCTGTCACGGCTCCCTGTCTAATTAGTTGCAGACAGCCTGTGTGCACGAAATAATGAAATTGTGTGTGAGTATTTATTTTGTACACCTTTGATTTGCATTTCTTGCATTGTACCCAATGATTAGTATTGATTAGCCATTCGTTTTAATTTCGATTAGGTTAGGAATTTTCGATTCACTATTATAGCTCGCGTTTGTAGATTTCAAGAGTTTTCTCGAATTACGAATTTCCGGTTTTTTGAACTGGACACACCTAATTGGAATATTGTGTCTAAAACACTTAAAAGTATTTTACTGTTCAACGGACACTACTTTATTTTAGCATGTGTATTTGAGTAGTCTGTTATTTGAACGACTAAAAATATGTTCCGTGTCCGCTAATTGATGGATTAGTGAGGAGTTTAAGTTTTAAAAGCAAACACTCACTCGCTCGAATGTGTCAGAGAATTTATCACCCAGTCTTGCTTAATTAAACATTTGCTCAATAATTTATTCCTGAAGTTTACGTCCTTTCCCTTTTACCAGTAACTGAAGTTCGAAGTGTTGAATCATCTTCCTAACCAATACTAAACCGGCGTTTGCTAAACTTCCAATTTCACCAGTGTCACTGTGTATTAGTATAATATCTTGCATGTGTAATGCTAATGTTCCGAGAAGTCAAACTGGTTCAGAATGAGTAGAGGAATGGGATTTAACAGCTCATTATTTTAGCTTGGTCGCTACACCTTGAATTCTGTGTTACTATTTTGTATTAGAACAAGTGTTAA
Source organism: Isotomurus maculatus (assembly GCA_034696585.1). Classification (NCBI taxonomy): domain Eukaryota; kingdom Metazoa; phylum Arthropoda; class Collembola; order Entomobryomorpha; family Isotomidae; genus Isotomurus; species Isotomurus maculatus. The sequence goes on from JAQGAC010000708.1 coordinate 13,290, forward strand.
TGTTCTAATGTGACAGTCCCAATCTTGTTAACTAAATTATCTGATTTTTATGGTGATAAGAGCATGCATGATGATAGGTCATTTAGTATGCTTGAGTGCAAGAATTTATATATGTCTTTGGAATTGTAGACATGTGGCAACGCTTGTAAGTCTGAATAACATTACGACTACATTTTTTAGTACTAGAAAAATTAGACACACACGAACTGTAACAATCCAGTCAAACTAAAAGTGGTTCGGTGAAGCAGATCTTTCATTTACCCTAATAAGTTAATTACAGTTTATTAATTAATAAGAACCTGTTGGAAGGAAGGGATCAGTAAGGAATATCTGAGCACAGGATTTGACCATGAACACTTGTAATAATATAACCGTGTGATTAGGGTCTGAGAAGAAAATGTGCACTACACTTGTGCGACTAGTTTTTATCATTGAATATTCAACTGCGATGAGAATTTTGTTTGTGTGTTCATTGTGAAGGTTAAACATAAATGTTCTTAGAGAGAGGATAGTAAATGTAAAATGCTTCTTTGACTAAAGAGTGCATGTCGAGATACACTTGGTTTTCTATTGCATTAACGCCTGAGACGATTTGTGAAACTGAGCTTCGCATTTTCACTAGGACGTGATAATTGAGACAACTGCTACTGGAACTCGAACTTAAATGTGTGCATTTAGCGAGTAGCTTTAGTATGCTTTCATGTATAGCTGTGTCTTTGCAACTCAGTTGGATCCTCTTCAGGATGGTTTATGTTTATTGATCCTCACTTATTGATACTTTCAAAGGTATTTCGAAATGATAATTGGCATTTTATCTTAGAAAGACAACAGAAGCGATAAAGTAAGGTTTATAGAACGCTAGTCAAATCCATTGTCCAGTTCCAATGCAGTTAGTAATTGGAATTAAATCGAATAACAGGAACTTACTTAACATGCAGCAGGGCTAAACTTCATTGCCATATGTTCGGCAATCCAATTAACCCCGGTTTAGAGGGATCATAAGTAGGACTGAAGTCACAGGTTAATGAGCAGTTGATTGAGTGCCAGCAATCATAAGAAAATATAGCATATGAATTACAAATCACAACAGAAAATAACCCCTCTAGCAGTGGTTGTGGTTCATTTTTGTGCGAAATGAAAAAACTGTAATACCCTAAGTGCGCTGTGCAAGAAACTTGGCTATTATTTACGTGTTTTCTAGTCTGAAAATTTTGTGAAGTGAACACCTGCACTGTTATAATCTAATGTGGATGTTTTGTCTTATTCCACAGAAAGCTTATTTATTGTCATTAATTTATCGCCTGTTGTTAATTTTGATCAACACATGCTTCGCTTGCTGCTTGCGTGATTTATAATTCTTCTTCTTGCAACAAGAAGAGGTTTCAATGTAATGTTTGTTATGATCGAGTTTGCCCAGCATTAAAGCGTGTTTTTATCCTGATTTAGTGGACAGGACGAGAAAGGAGCTGACGCTTGAACAAAAGGAATCGAATTCACCGAGAAAGGAAAGCAAATAAAGAGTATGAAACAAACTTGCTAACGAGGATATTCGAGCAGAAGACAAACACAGAAGAGATACAACTGCCTACGACTACCTTCACCTAACTAACCCAACCCTTTCTCAATTCATTCGTTTCTGCCTACCTTGCAAACAAAATGGGCTGTTTCACGAGTAAAGATAAGTTAGCCAAGGAGGATTTGGAGTTTCTGAAGTCTCACACAAGATACGATGAGGCTACAATCAAGGAGTGGTATAAAGGATTCAAGGTACGCTCTTAATTCTTGTTGTCCAACTTTCTTTTAGCTCATTAAATTAGGAACCGATAAGTGGTATTGTGTCCGCTGATGAAATCGAAACCCTGCCAAATTATCGCAAACAATTGTTCTGATAAAACAAACACATTTCACGAAGTTGTTGACCTGCTGGGAAGTCGAGCGCTGAGAATGTAAACGAGCGTCTTCAAAAGGGAATTGAACTGAAAGTCTCAATTCCAATTCTGAGTTCAGTTGTGAGAAATACAAGAACCCAACTGCGGCCATTTTTGGCCTAATTTAAAGCGCAAATGAATAATCTACACATTTTAAGACACAGATACGAATATTTGTCACTGTTGTTTTATGATGTATCTGATATATTCTTGTTTTAGCATCTCAAAGACCCATTGACGTCAGTGTATAATGCAGAGGATAAGATTACATACGTGAAAGTACAATATGTATTTCTATTTTCGCAACTCCAAAGGAATTTTAATCGGACTGTTCCAATGATACCATTTAGTATATATTCATATGTAAAGATTATGCACAAGCTCTTGTTTCATATCTCTATGTCATTTCATTTCAAACTAGAAGCCTATCACAGATCGCTGTCAACATTAAATAGTTTCAAAAGGAAATATATATTACAGTATACAGTATAGAAACGATCTTGTCATCATTCAGTCTAGATTTCTTGACTTAACTCAGGGATGGTTTCGTCCTTTGTAGTTTGTAGGACTGAAGTAACAACAGTAAAAAGGATTTAACTTTTTGAATGGATGACGAGTAACTTTGAAAGCGTATATTTCTGTGACTTTTCGAGAGATTTTGTGTGTAGGTGTAGTGAAAGGTTAGCATGTTGCTACAAGCCCAAAAACGATGTATGGAGAGGCAAGGATATCCGGTGAGATTTAAGGGCGCTGGTTTCCACACTCCAAAGAGCTTTCCCCGTGGAATTTTATCTTTTAACAGAACTTGTTCAATCCAATCATGAAATCGAAATCGGATAAGTCGGAGGACAAAGTATGAAAAGTGGCTTTATCCTAAAATATTTCATTTTCACGGAGTCCCTTTTAGTTCTATGCATGATTTATGTGCATTCGTTTCCTTGAAACATTCATGTCTTTCTGTTTGGGCAGATTCAACCGGTCGGATCTTTGTTTTACTGTGCATATTTAAAAAAAAATTTTGCCAGCGATTTCAAACTACTTGTTAGGTGTTCAAACCGAGCTGTGTCCAGAGGTTAATAGGTAGTATAGATGATTGTGACGTAAGTGGTGCTGAATAATAATTGCGTTGAATTAGTTCATATAATACTCACTTAAAAAAGAAAATATATGTGATACGGTATACGGTGTTTGAACTACATAAAAAAACTTATTTAAAGGTTTTTTATGTAGTTCAAACACCGTATAGCTTCATCGTAAGCATGCACAGCTATCAACGAAAATAAATGAGATTCACTCCGGAGATTGAATACAGTCGAAGTTGTTTATACCGTAGACTGTGCAATAATAGTTATTGATAGCAGGAAATGTATTTTAGTATATTATATATTCCTCATTTTCATGTTGTTCTGCCTGTGATGCATCCTGCTCTACTAGGAATTCCTGACAGTGCACAGTGGTTTTCCTGAAGTCACGGAAGTTTGCTAAACTTGAAACTCAGAAACAGGGAATGTGCTGCATTGAACATGGTCGTTCAATATTCTGGTTTGGTATTTCTGAGAATCAACCACAATCTCAACTTTCTTCTATTAGAATGAGAGAGTGAAGAGTGGTCAATTACTTACATAAAAGGGCGAGGTCTTTTGACGTAAAAGCCTCCAATACACAAAAATATATTTCTTTGGTGTGGCTACGGTAGAAGGTTGTTCGTCTGCTGAAACGATTGTATGAGACATATTGATAAAAAGGTTGATTGTGTATTTGTGCGCTACGTATTGAACTCTATTTTTATTTCCTTCTAAATCCGAGCAATTTTTATATTGGATGAGCAGTATTGAGAAGTACTAAGTTAAAGAGGAAAAAGCACCAGTAAGTAAGAACCAATTCAATCTAGCTGGAGTTGAAATTCTGAAGAAATCTTCCCTAAAGGCAATCAATGAAAGGAAGACTTATACTACTCCCACATTCTCAACAACTGTGTACATTTCTAGCAAGAACGCATTCAATTTTTTCCATTATTGTGGGACATATTAGCTTCGAACTCTGGGTCATGAGATAAGAACTTCTCTTCTATGCTTTCACGTAATTACACTTCGAAACTGCTGGTTCTTGCATTTTACTCCCAGTCAGTGCAGCTTTCATAATCATAATGCCAAAAGTCTTCGTGTTCGTTGGCAAAAAAGTTTTCGGAAAGAAATCCTGAAGTAGTTCCAATTGTAAAGTATCTATCGAGTTTGCCAAAGTATCCTACTCAAATTACAAAGAAAATACTGTATCACTTCGTTATAGTAGGTTAAATTACTTTCACAGTCATGCACTACGAATTACTTCTAAAAGAAAGCTCATTGTCGAACTGTTGCACTTTACGTGAGGTGTGATTATCAAGCAATTTTCGTGCTAAGCTCTGCTATTGTATGAAGTGACAACACATACAGTAAATTAGAATTAATATCGTTGGTTTCTTTTCCTCTTTATTGAAGAAAGTTTGAGAAAGTCTGAGAACTGTGAAGATGTTCACACAGAGAGAGAAGATTGCTTCCATGTAAGCCTGAAGTATAGGGAAAAAATTCGCTAAAGGAAAAAATACCCCTTTTCCTGTGGCGGTTTCTATTTCACGGAAGAAAGCGCTTTAACGTATAAACAAGAAATTGCTTTTCAATTTTTCCTTGAGCACGAATCTATTTACAATGTAATCTGTTTATTGCTGGCCCACAATGGGGAAAGGAGCAATACTTATTTCTCGATTTCAAGAAAGTTACTTGGACAGGATCTGGTGAATTATTTTGCTTGCACTGATCGAGTAGGCTGCTGTAAAGGAATCGTATCACGTATCAGTAGATAGTTTCACGGTGTCTTATGCCATTATGACTGCAGGCTGGTTTCCCTGTTGATTTAGGTTGTGTGATGCAGACGAAAGGAGAAAGTTGAACAAATGAAAACTAGCGTGGTAGGTAGAAACGAAAACTTTGGCAGAAACTCCTTCTACATGTTGCAGAGTAGGCTGAACGTTCAATTATATTGAGGAAGGAGAAAAGACCATACAATTTACTAACTCCTGAAAGAGATTGAGTGCTGCTACATACCTTACTTCACGATAAAACTAACTAAGTTTTGGAACTTGTAAGAAGAACGAATACAAGCAGTCGCTTAAGCCTTAGTTTTTGTAATGAAGAAGACACTTAATTTGAAGTCTCTGGACACCAAGGCGCCTATGTATTGATTGTCTTATACACTAAACTGTGGCTCCTAAGTACACTTCAAGTTCGAAAGATTTTACCCCTCGTACAAACTCGTTCATTCTTTTATTCTGGCTTCTAACTTTCTTTCCTAATTTTACTCAGCTAGGTCATTTGTTGCTCGATGGGAAACTAAGCACCCCATGAATGAGCATATTAAAGATGAAAGTCGTTAATAAGATTATAAAGTAGGAATAGAGGACTGTAGGAGAATTTACGACCTTGCGGATTATTGTGGGGAAGTGCCTCACTATTCACTATTTTGTGTGGTACCCCTCCAAGTGACTGAATTTCCACAAACAAGAAAGTTAAAGTGAATAGTGAAATAAAATGTAAAGGTATCCCTCTAGGAATAGAATCCCCTGTGGCTGCGTTGCAGATAAGTTTTTCTATCTTGGTTTCTTGTCTGAGTTGTTTTTCAGCATGTCTTTCGTCTTATTTAAACAAACGGCACACTAACTTCTGGGAGCCCCAAGTGACATTATTCTTTCTATTTTGTAGTTACTGTAGGTTTCAACGTAGAAGAGGATTCATTGTAGCCTGAAGAGAGTGTCGCAACTGTCGCATCATGTTCTTCTTTAGTGGCTTCTCTGAATTTACTGTTGTTGACTTCGTATTATCATTAGAGTTTACAACACTTCGTTACATCCAAGAGGAACACACAACGGAATGCAGCTGATGGAACTCTTGTGCATGTTTTGCAATAAGCTATTCTTTCCATCCGCCGAGTTCTCTCTAAACCTCTTGTTTCCTTATGAAGTGTTCAGTGTACAAAGAGTGCTTTTCTTTTGAACATCCGAAACAATTTCGAATTGAAGTTTTAAGGAGCCAGATGTATGACAGAGAGTATATTATCATGAAAGGATTACTTCATACTTTGTAGTTCGGCACTCACTGTTAGGTAGACGGGATCGTGTTTAAAGTACAGATGGAATTTCTAACACGTCTTTTTCGCACGTGCCATTTAAAGAAAATAATTTTATAGTATGTAAACCATGCTATAAAATTACTATAAAAAGTTCCACATGAAGTAATTACAAGGTTGGAATCAACCTTTGAATTCAAAATACTAGAGTACACGAACAACTTCAAGATACAAATCTGCACGGGGTTTCGGTTTCAATCACGGACATTTTATGACGAATAAAAATGTTCTACATTTGTGACTTGGTGTTAAAGTGTAATTTATTTATTGTTGGGAATTGCAGCAAGATTGCCCCAATGGACGACTCACTCCAGCAAAGTTTGTTGACATGTACAAAATGTTTTTCCCCAGTGGAAATGCGGAAGAGTTTTGTGACCATGTCTTTCGAACATTTGACATGGATAAGAATGGTTATATCGATTTTAAGGTAAGTCAAATTCAACTTGATTTATGGTGGCATGAAACATGTAATCCAGCAATTTAAAGTGGGTGTAGTATGCAAGCCTTCTTGTGGAAAGTAAAATTAATCTAAAATGAACCTCAAATTCCGAAGGAAGGGGCTTTTCTTCTCTCTCAAAATGAAAGTTCCTTCAAATCTTCAAATACAAAGAGGCATATATATAGGTTCGTGTGAAACAGCTCTAGTTATTACTTGATTCCTGGCTGGGTTAGGAGAAAACGAATCAATTTGAAATGTTTCATTTCACAAGGGATTGAGAACGAGAGCAGAAGTGAGAAATCTTTGTTGAGTTCTTTCAGTTGAGAAGTCTTTAGGTGGGGAAAGTACGAGAGAAAGAATCGCCAAGAGAGAGAAAAGTTTAAG
>JAQGAC010000709.1:0-20187 GCA_034696585.1 Isotomurus maculatus
TTTGGACCTTTGCTCATTAACAGCGCCGGTAGACCACGAAGAATTCCAAGTACTTGCGATAGCTGTCCCCAGCTTCAACTGACCTTAGACAGGATGCACCAAATCAACCGAGACTCTATCCTGGAAAACCACCGACAGACATTGTAAGAGCTTTTATCTAATTATTATAATAACCTCCATATATTACCGGACAAGTTATTGAAATCCACTACAAACTTTAGAATTAAAGATCTGCATATCTCAAATTCCTCTCGATTATATGCACCTTGTATGCTTAGGAGTTATGAAGAAACTATTGCTCGTTTGGACTTCTGGGCCTCTTCCCTGTCGCTTAGGACCCCAACAAATTTTAGGCATCTCAAGAAGATTAATTTGTTTGAAGTCACATGTAGGTTGTGTATTTAACATACAGCCTAGATCATTCAAGGATCATTAATTGTTGTATAGGTTACAGCTTGAGGTATTAATTAATGAGCACGAGTAGAAATTCCTAGAGTTGCGAGTTTGACGTTCAGTGAGAGAAACACTATCAATATAGTTTAAAAAGTATTCAGGACATACATTATGTACAAAATTAAAAGCAAGTTTCAATATCTCAAAACTTAAGTGCTGTTTACAATCAATCCACCTCAATTCATAAAGGATGTCTCGAGTAATTGAGTCATAGTTTCGCTTGTACAAACCAAACCTAGCAGCAGAACGGATTATTTTATTTACTTTACTAACAACACCAGGATTACACCTGAACCAAATGCAACTAGCATAAAACAGTATAGCTAAGGACCATACTTCTTGCTAAAACGTGGCGTGAGTTGAAGTCAAGAATGTGTTGAAGAGGATTCAGTCGATGAAGTAGGTGGTAACATTTTTGTTTTACTATTTTATAATGCTCATTCAATGAGAGGTCATAGTCAATATACAAACCTAACACTTTTACACAATTCACTTTTTTTAACGGCTTACAATTAAAATTAACATTATATTCAGGTAGCTTGCGTATAAAATGTGGTAGGCCGGATATCATTAGAAATATTTTGTCATCATTTGTACATAATTTCGTGTGAAAAAGCCAACGAGAAGCATTGCGCAGATCTTCTTCTACACGTTCTATTAAAGATTGAAGTGTGTGAGCAGGTCCTTTAATTCATAAGGTTGTATCGTCAGCAAACTTTGCAGTACTTGATAACATTAGGCAGGTCATTAAATTAAGACAGGAAATAGAAGGCGTGAGCTACGTGAACCTTGAGGAACACCTAAGGATGTATATTTAATTGAAGAATTGGTGTCCACTGCATTACACTTAGTACAAACAAATTGTGATCGATCACTATGTAGCGATGCAATTAAGCTTGAGTTAACTCCATAACAATTTAGTTTGTGAAGAAGCACATCACGATTTACTTTATCAAAAGCTTTTCGTAGATCAAGGGTAACTACCAAACATATTTCATTACATGAGAAAGCATCATAAATGTAGTCGGTAATAGCTATAAGAGCATGTATAGTTAAATAGCCTTTTCTTAATACAAAATGTTCATTGCATAGCAAACGAATGTCATCGAAGTGTTTAACAAGCTGTAGAACAATACACTTTTCAAACCGCTTCATAAGGACAGGTTGTACGGCAATTGGCAGGTAGTCATTTGGACTTTGTGGTGTGGTATTTTAGGAACAGGGACAACACGTGACAGTTTGCGTTGATTAGGAATAACTCCAGACTCAATAAAAGAGTTAAAAAACGAGAACAAGATCAACAAATCATGGAGATTGGAAACCCAAATTACTCATTTTAGGACAAAATTGTAAGGAGTCAAGAGGTGCTTTTAAAGGACTTCTGTATATGGGGAGCATGGTTGTTAATTAGGAGGATCAGTTGTGTTGTGATAAGGTTTAGGATGTCAGAAGGAGAGGAAGATGTTTAAGGCGGTTTTCAGATTAAACTGTAATCATTGTGCCAAGGCTATAACAAGAAGAAGGCGAACCAATTTATAACAACAGACTGAAGCAAGCCTCACCGTAATCAATTCCAGACTTCTGAAGGTAGCCCTTGATGTCCAGTCTGGCTTAGTACATTGCCACATTTCCGTCGGCGTTTCTTTTAACTTTTAATACTAACCGACTCTCTTTTGACTTGAAATTTGACTTTATTAGAATTGAGTACGACCTTGAAGCTGTCATTTCCTATTATGCTTTCCATTTCGTCATTTATTGCTTCGACTAAAAGGTACTTTTGGGGTGATATCATGGCCTCGTTGTATGAACCGGGTTTCTTCCCTCACAATGATATGAAAAACTCAGCCTGATATGTTTGTCTGAGAGGTTGCTTGATTTTACTACGGTCCCTTAGAGTCATTGTTGTTGTTGATTGCCAAGCTGACTTTTTTCATTTGCTTCATTGTCCATTAGATGGACAGCATTCTCACCCCTCACGAACAACTTATGTCTGTAGCGGGAAATATTAATCGAGAAGAATGTGTGTGCGGGGGCTCAAAATAAAAAAACTGGTGCCGGTAAATGGTCCGGAAGTTAGCGTAACGCAGCGTTAAAAGAAAATTCGGATGGTTAGAAAGTAAGCGTATCGCGTTACGGAAGTTAAACATAGTATAAATTAAGATTGCAAATTAACCTGCAACAAATTGACTTCGTTTCAAAAATAATTCAACAGTACCTTCATCTTAGGAGAACAGCTATTGAAAAGGGACACGAAAACTTAACTTTTTCAAAAATTTATCGAAAATTTATCTTTTTCCAACAAAAAGTAACAGTCCTGAATTAATTTTATTTACGTTCAACCAGACCTAGCAAGCACACCAAACTTCTTCTGCGGCTTTATAGTTGTCTCACGATGCCTCTTATCTCCAAACGTGGAATACTTCAGGTAATTTTACAATAATCTTCAAAGATATGTATATATATATATATAAATCGATCGATAACTTCATCTGATAATTGTTCCGTGGTATCAGAATTGCTGCGTAGAATGGATGAAGACTTTGAAACAGATCTTTAAAACATAACACATTGGATTCTGATGAAGAGGAAGATATCCCAAAAATTTCGGAAACACAAATCTCCGTAAAAGGTGGGGTTCATTCTATACCTTGCATTTCCGTTTTAATATTCTTTAAAATAATGTATTTTATTTGAAGATGACTCATCGGATGATGACGACGATTTCTTGTATCCAAAGAAACAGGTAATCTAGTTTAGGTGATACATTCTCGCCCACAAATCCAACTAGAAAGCTGGAACGCCATTTGTGACACATCCTTAAAGGGAATTCGAATTCAAGTATTGGATGGCAGAAGCATTGAAGCCTCCACAATCAGAGTGTTTACACTGAAAACCAGGGATTACACAGACACTTTTATAAAGTTCTTCGCAAAACCTTGCAACCAAACGCAAAACGCAATGTCAATGAACTACGCAAGCAGATCTTTGCTTCGCAGATGAAGATTAACGCTCTTTATACTCCAGAAGGTTGTTCAGCGACGTAAACCTTTTTGATTCGGCGTGTACCTCAGAGCACGGAAACCGTGGAGTTCCATTCGGTGGGAAATACGTCAGCTCCCCTGTTTGATCTAATGCTAACTAAAATAGGATCGAAACACGAAATGAAGGGGGAGAAGATCATGGGCTACGTGCAAGATATTAGCCTTTTTCGCAAATGTTGCTTGTTACGAAGACTCTTTGAAGGTTTATGACCTATTGACGCGAAAGGAAAAATTCCTAACATTATTTATACACGCAACAGACAAAGTGATGGGACGTTTACCAGAACAACTAGGAGGTAAAATACCACTTTTGTACGCAGTTCTTACAAACTAAAAATAGGACCGCAAGCTACGGATTAATTGATTAGTCTTAAATTGTGTACTATCGACTATTACTAGAATTGCAGCTAATTTGTTTTTGATTGGAAAGCCTACGGATTTATTAACGGGAACCTTTGGAACTTAGTTTAATGCACTACATTAAAACTGTTAAATTTTCATAATAATCTACAATGTCTCGCATTTCTGTCTGTTTTGCCTCACAGTTGCATCAGCATTACATCACAGTTATGTCAGTCCTGCCTCACCATTGCATGACCAATGCCTCAGAAATCTATTATTCAATTCTTAGTTGTATTTTAATTATTGGTCGACTACGGTGAATTAATATTATTTGTATACAAAATTAATACGCAGTTATTATTTTAAGGTAAAAAAAGAGTGGCAATTTTTAGCAATTATATCTTAAAATTCAAAGCTGAAAGAATTTAGAAGTAAAAAATATTCTGATTAACTTTTATTTTCATGAGCATGAAAATATTTTTCAAACTGTTGCTTCCGTTCATCCCACCATATCACTACAGGTGCTGACTTGCAAGTGACTCTTGTTAAGTATATCTTCTTGCTGCACCCTTGTGATCTACTTAAGACCAAACTGACTCAAACTGGTGGTGAACTGTGATGGCTGTGACATTTGCGGTTTTCATTCCTGAACCAAAATGTTTTGACGACTTGTATACTTATAATGTGCATTACTGATACAAGTTTATCCAAGCAGTTCAAACAGTTACATCAGCTCGAACGTAGAGGTGAGGTCGCTTCAGCAATGCTCCTAAATTTACTACCTGCAATGGCAGATACACCAGGACATGAAAGATAAAAAGGAAACGCAGGGCTTTATTGCCACTGCATATTCAATTGGGGCGTTTTAATTGCAAACGATCTCTGCAAGGTTACTTGGTTGTGTGCAACTTTCCTCAAGAGTGGCAGACCTTGAGGAAGGTTGCTCACACAAGAAGATGTAAAAAATGTGTCTGGAATTAGGTGATTCAACTTGCAGGTAGCAACTGCACCTGCAAGTTCTCACCTAGATCCAGACTGCACTAAGAATAATCTTGAGTGTTAGTTGGGCTTTAGTTGCTGTTAGATTATAGGAGTTGGTAGTAATAAATGCGGGGTTGAATATACACACATCCTCTGTCCCGTTCATTCCTTATTGAATTCATCCGTCTCATCTTTCCCATTAAATTCACCTCACCAACCACTTCATCCCAACTCCCATCTTAACCTTACGTCTCTCAAGTACGGAGATGTAATCATATGCTATCCTGTCGTGAGGGTGAGTCCCATGAGACGGAATAAAATACTGGATACTCACTAGGAAACTCTTACTCAAAATTTTTCTCCTCTAGCTGGCTGCGGATATTTCGGACTGAATTAATGTATTTTAGTCATCCCGTTTTTTCACTTTCATATTAGGTCCATTTTTTAACATTCTCTTGTTGTAATATAGTGCTCAAACTTTGTTGGATTTCCTTAATAACAGAGGTTCGTAAAAATTTTTCTTATCTACCACATTAATTCAAAACGTGATGGCCGATTGGGGCAAAAAAATCGTACAGGCTTTGCTTTGCGCGGGATAGCAAATTCCAAACTGTTTCTACTGCAACATATACCAAGTGGTAAATCGTTTACTTAATTCAGGAATTAAATTCATACTTATAACTTATTTCCATCATGTTGTAATTATTTTATACGATGATTAAGTGTGCGTGTAATGTGTCAACTAAGGGACACTTTAAGGCTTAAAATTGTCCTATTTCTTTTTTCACCTTCCATGTTTAAATGTTCCGTGTGTAGAAAGAAGATGACTAAATTGCGTAAAATGCCTTTTTCCGTGTTAAGGAAATTCGTGTCTACAGTCATGTTATAAATCCAGACAAGTTTACAGACCTTCTATCAGTCTTATTGACAGATTTGATACTAGCGGTCTCATTTATAGTAGTTGCGCCACTTGTTACACCTACTGCTGTGCCTCGGAAGCGCTTTTGTAGTCTCCGCCCATTTTGTGGTCGCACAAATCACAATGCGGTGCAATTTAATCAGTGCACTGCGTCTCAACGTTCCACACCAACTTACTATTGTTGTGATTTACGTAAATAACTCCAACCTTCGTGTCCAAAACAACAAGGCACCATCAAAATCAAGGGGAACGTTACTCGCCACCTTTCAACTAATCAAAATTTTAGCAATTAAGCTTTCTACTAGCCTCACCCAGGACATTCTTCTAAAAGTTTAATAGGTGGCTAGAAAGAAAATACTTTCTAATTCTCTGTCCGTTCCTTACAGAATGCTGCAGCAGTTAAGTGGCATTGTTCCTGTCAGCGCGGAAACGGCAATGAGCGGGTTGTTCAAATCCTCGTGCCTTCACTTTTTATAGCCACAAATGCCGCACCGATACTAACACACGTTGGGAACTGTTACGAATACTCATATGACTATAATTAAATGAAACTGTTTTGAAGCCGAATGTTCACTTAACGCAGAAGTTTCCGTTGGAAACTGCGCTGTGCGTCTTGCCAGAAAGAATCAACAGCAAAACCTTCCTCTACGAAGGCAAGAGGAGCTCCTGTAGCAGGAGGAGTTAGAACACCACCAGCAGCTAGTTCAAAGGGAAGAATTGGAGCGCAAGTAACAGCAACTGCAGCAGAAGGAGTTGGAGCGCCAGCTACAACTGCTGCAGCAGGTGGAGTTCGGGCGCCAGCAACAACTGCAGAGGAAGGTTGAGTTCAAGCGCCGCGAACAGCTGCTGCAGAAGGAAAGTTGGAGCCCCAGCAACAACTGCGGGGGTTGGAGGAGTTTGAGTGCCAAGAACAGCTAAGGCGGAGCAGCAGGAGGAATTGGAGCGCCAGCAACAAATGCAGAGGAGGGAAGAGAGCGCCAGCAAGGTCTGGCCAGAAAAGCCACTTCGCCGAGACCCTGCTCGGTCTGATTTATAAGATTAGCTGCTGAGGTTACATGCCGTAGTGTGGACAGCACCAACGCGTTGCGTACTATCCTGCGCCCAGTCAACAAAGACGCTGCAATTTTCATAGACAACGACGTCGTGGAAATAATAGTGTGACTGGTAGATAAAATGCATGCAGTTTTTGACTTATCGAAGAGAAGTGTGCAGGAATAAAATGCACGACATCATTTGTTTTAGAGTTGTTATTTAAGCAATTTTATGGTGGTAGCAATTATTGCTGGTTATTTAGTGTGACCACGCAGCTATAAGCCGAACGAATTCGCAACAGCTTCTTCCTCGGCAGCAGCTTTTTTATCGGCAAAATCTTGCCCAACACGCGTAAATATGTGCAAGCTTGCTTTGAAGAATCACAAGGCAAACGACGATTTCAGTTCCTCATGGTTTCAGCAAGCATTACAGATACACAAAAGCAACCTGCAAACAAGGCGGCTGCTCAATGAAGTATAAGTCTTCGCTAGATTATATCTTTATATTCCCATTCGTGGTGAAGTTGCAAGGTTAAAAGTACTGTCCAAAGATGACTCCGTGGTAGTTAGAACACACCCCAGAGAAGGTTTCCTGTGGGAGCTCTATAAACGTTTCTTCCAATGCCATATCGTTCTCCGTCACCGGTTTTCCCAAATCTGCTTTGGTAGTCTCATTTTGCAATTGTAAGTGCAAACAAAGTTGAGAAGAATGGCAGCTGACTGTGAGAATTAATACACACAAGGAGGAATAATTTTGATCAAATCCTATAACCCACGCGAAAGAATCCGTGACTAAGGTTTAAAAAATCCCTTCCCTTTTTCTCTTCGAAGCTACGTCGTTTCTTCCAGATTTTAATCTGGAAGAGACGACGCTCTAAGGATTCCGACTCTGCATCGTCAATCTGGGCAAAAGCAGCAGATATACTTTTTGATGAGCCATAGGAATTACATATATTCTTTATGATGAGAGTTTGGATTGACAACAAGTTTCAAATACAGGTGCGAAGGAAACACTTGGAGAAGGAAAATAGCTACTCCCTTCGGTATCTAAAGTCTCAGACGGACATACACTGCCTTCTTGCATGGCAACTAGAGGTACCAACCCTTTGCCTTTCAGTTTTTGAGCCACCATGTAAAGTTCTTTCAGGATTTTATAAAACTCATAAAAAATTTACTACTAGAAATAGTATCCCCTGTGTATAAACCTAGAAGATAACTGTATGCTGATTGACTCAACCATGCAAATTTTGTACTAGTAATACTTTAATATAAATGTTCACGTTTTCCAAGTCTTTTGTTTTTTTATTTTTCCTCAACCGTGAAAAAGTCACTGAATTGAGAAGATTTATGAATCTTAATCATATTGGGGAATCAATCATATCGCCTAGATTTCACGGTAAAAAATTTTTTTATTTCTAAAAAATATTGTATTACATGTGAAAAATTGCCCTTTGGCCGTAATTTAATGATTTACGATAGTCTACTCAAAGTATTCTGAATAAATGAGCGAATTGTCTTTCATATGTTAGGAGACTTTGCGTAAGACTCCTCCTGAACTTAAACTCTGATGATTGATTGCTCATCATCTTGTGTCCCTCTGTTATGGATTTCAGTATTTGCGGCCAATATACTTTAAAGCTCTTGAGAGATTACAAGTTTCTCTCTATTACTATGTTACACCAACATATTCATCTACTGTTATTGTATATGGAATTTTTTTCCCTTTCTTTAAGCATGTTAGACGTCTGCTGTTCAGTGTCTGGCAAAACGATATGAGTTTATTAACATAATTCGTATCATGAACATGCGTATTCATCGTCACCAACTTAACTCTCCAAAAAAATCCCTTTCCTTTCCACTAGTTAAATGCACATCTGTGAGGGTTTCGCTTTCTCTTGTCTGTATTCACGCTATTCCCTTGGCTTTGTGTGCTAGTTCTATGTTCAATTCCCTATAACTTCTCTGACGAAAACTGCCTATGACTTGAGTTGTATTCCAACCCCCAAAAAAGTATACATATTCCTGACCTCATGAAGGTTAGAGAATTGTGTTTTCTCTAAATCGTCCACTAGTCGCAGATAGAAGTGAATTGTTGCGAGGCCTGATGTCCCCATTGAACCCATTCTCATGATGATCTATAAGAAAGAAGAGTGAAAAATAAGCAGCTAGATTGAAAGGCATTCTTTATAGCCTCTGACAGGCAGTAGGGTAAAGGACACCGCTCTTTTCTGAAAAACTGGCTTTCGGTGAAAATTCCTGAAAATTTTAATGAAAAATAAAAATAAAATGAGGATAATTTTAACTTTTAGCCGCTAAGCCCTAGACCCTCTAGATCGCGCGCTAGAAGCGGCCAAAATCAAGATTTAGATGGGGTGTTGCAATGTTGTCGCGCTGTCAGCGCGAGGGTTTTTTGTTACGTAAGAAAAAACCCTCGCGCCTCACGCTGACCATGCGATAACATTACAAAACCCCATCTAAATCCTGATTTTGACCGCTTATAGCGCGCGATCTAGAGGGTCTAGGGCTTAGCGGCTAAGAGATCAAATGATCTTCATTTTATTTTTATTTTTCATAAAACTTTTCAGGAATTTTCACCGAAAGCCAGTTTACGTAAGGAAAGTGCGGTGTTCTTTAAGTATATATCGCCCCTTTTGACTTCTCTTCTGTTCCTACTTGAACTGTCATGCTCAATAAAATTAGCACAATGGCCCGGAGGAAGGGTGGGACTAAAATACTGACGCGACCGCTTTGTTACGGTGAGTGAGAACTCACTCTTGAATTCTAACGTATGAATTAGACATCGGATATACGCAGTGGAGGATTATCGTTTATATACTAATTCAGTAGCACAGGTAAAATTGGGCTTATAGGAGTACGTAAGGTGTGCGTCTGTCCGTCGTTCCGTCCGTCGTTCCGTCCGTCCGGATGTGTCCAGAATTGCTCAAAAACTACTGCAGCTACAAACGTGAAATTTTGCAGGATTTTTGCATAAGCGATTTCATTGCATTATTCGGTATCAAAATTCGTTTGTGATGATTAAGTCACCTTCTACATGAGTCCCTCCTAAGTGCTTAGAAACGAATTTTCATGAATTCGTTAATTTGATATAACTATTGACCAGTTGCATTATTCTTTCCGAATTTTTCGTATTTTAGAAAATTCATCATTGTACACTATTAGAAAGCAAAAGGAAACCATCAGAAGCTGCAACGACCCTAGAAACCCACATTAAGTTTGTTTCCAACGAATGCTATAAAATTTGTTCAGGGCTTAGTTTGACCATTTTTTGACCGATTAAGTTCAAACTTAGTATCAAACACCCGCAGTTTGGTTTATTGATCAATATTGGTCAATCAAAATTTGAAGGTCCTAGGTTAATGTATACGCTCGCTATGAAAGATTTAGCCTTAGTGCTAAATTAGATTATTTTATTCAACTGACATTATCTCTAACTAATCTCACGCATGACTAGATATTGTATTACCAATGTGCAGATCACATAATATAAGTCTCATAACAACAGGTACTTAATCTTCAAAATTAATACTAACGATCGAATTAGGGTCACAAAGTGTCTTTTCGAAGACTTTTTTTCCTAATAAGCAAGTATAAAACTGATTTACATTTGTTCTTAAAACGACTACCTGGGCTTCGAGAATCTGCTTGGTGTAGATTTTTTTTAAATCTTGGCGTAGAATAGGCATCTAGTGTTGTATCATTATTGTCCGATAAGTTTCCATTCTTCTACACTCCCAGATCAATGCAGCTTATACAATGAAGCATTGTGCAAGCACTGTGAAGGAATTTGCTAATCTTTCCTACATTCAACATGATATGAAAGGATTGTTCCACTGAGGACCCATTTTTGCCTGAATTATGCTCTGCATCACTCTAACTTTATCCATATACAAGAAAATCAGTGTATGTCACATGAATTGGTTTCTTTAATATCCCTCTTTGTTGATTCAGGTTTATTTTCAAGAGGTATTTTCGATTCTAAACACTTACTGATGATGGACTAAAACAAGTACTCAAATTAATCTAAGGGTCAGACACGTATGTAAGGCAATCCTTTCTAATATGATGGCTTGTTAGGCTTGCAATTTAGTGTGTATGCCACACACTCACGTGACACAAATTGTCCCCACTCCATTTATTCTCTTATGAATTAACATGAGTCCAACTGGTCTCAACCTTACTCCCAACAAATCTATACGGAACACCCATGCAGACTGCCCGAATCATGATAAACTGAACGACTGCTTTCGGTTGTTACTCGTTTATATCTCATGAAATGGGAAAGGGTATTTCGTGTCTACGTTAGCAATGGAATGCAATTGTTTATTTTCTATCTATAGAATTGTACTTTTTACCCATTGCAATTCTATTTATTCTCTTTTTAATTGTCTTTTTTGATTTACGTGGAAAAACTTTTTTGTTACCAGAAGAGAGTTATAAATGTCAAACGGTCTTTTCCTAAACAATTTACTTTGAACTCTTTTTCTCTACTGAAATTTCTATTTTGCAGCTGTAGCTGCACAATAAGCAAATGCTTTCATAACCTAAGAAAGTATGAAGACAACAGCTTACGTTAAGAGTTAGTAGAATCTTTTCCGTCAGTCTTTCTTAAGGTTCCATTGGATGACGCAATTCCTTACACCCCTGCACAATAGTGGACTCTCCCAACTCCATTTAGAGTAATGTTAAATTTCAAATTGCTAAATCTCAGTCAGGTTTGAAGCAAATTTAAATCGGTATTTTGCAAAATGATATACAAATATAGCTACAAATAATTAGGGGATTATAATTTCGAATTATTCCTTTATAACTTAGATATCAACAGTTTTAACATAAAATATTGATTATCTTCGACACAAAGGAATAAATCGAAAGTGTAATCCAATAACTATTTGAAGCTATATTTGTATATCATTTTGCAAAAAACCGATTTAAATTTGCTTCAAAACTGACTGACTTTTAGCAATTCGAAATTTTTGAAAGATGAAAATGAGATGTGGTGGTGATGATGAGGAGTGAGTGGACTGGAAATCTGAGTTGGGTAAGGAGCTTTTCCAGAGTGACCCACTCAGGCGGAGTGTCTCACTTCGCCCCGCCGAGGCGGCTGAGGCACATTGAAACTCTCCGGCTGAGTGGGTCACTCTGGAAAAGCTCCTTACCCAACTCAGATTTCCAGTCCACTCACTCCTCATCACCACCATCGTCCACTTTCGCGCAAACTAGAGTGGAAGAGTCCACTTTTGGACGGGTAATTGGGGTGACGTGACATATGGACTCCGTAGCGTACACCCAATCGAACCTCAAATCCAGGTCGATCAAACACCAGGAAAAATGTCCTTGTCCACTTTGGTTAGTTCCTCCGACGAATCTCCGTCTACCCCAGTTGATCCAGATGTTGCTCGCCAAGTTCTCGCAAATCGACGGAGAATCCGGGAATTGTCCCGTGCTCCTGTGGTGAATTCCTCCCAGTAATCCGCTTTTTGATGAATCATTATGGGAATAATCAGGACAGTACTACAAAGTCGACTGTCGGCTTGGGTTATTCCGTAAGTTATCATCTGGCGACAAAACCGTCTTTTTATAATTCGACTTGGTGACTGTCACATTGTGGGGCTCTGTAGGTTGCTGGAGCTTCCGGTGGGTGTGGAGACGGTCCTCCTTGCCTTCGTGGCCTCTGGAACTGGTGGACTTCAGTCGCTCCTCAACCTGCGACAGGTCTGTTCGACCACCAGGTCTTGGGTCTACACTCTTCCACTGCGAGAAGGGAAGCCGCCGTTCTCCAAGGCCCAAGTCCGGATGGATTCTGATGTCGACACAGTCAAACGGTTCTTGGAGGCTCCACCTCCGTTCGCAGTGATTGCTATCTCATTGGACATCGATGCCATTCTCAACAAGAATCCCGCAGAGGAGGAGGAGGAGCTCTGGAGTAGCTTTTGGGCAATTTGGGCTACTTGTTTTGAGATTCTACAGCTCAGAAATGACGATGACGACGAGAAAGACGAGGATCTTTACAACGGCAACACAAGAATTTTGAATCTCGTGGAATCTCCGGATTATTCGTTTGGACATTTTTGTTTGGTGGAAAGTGTCAACGCCCATTCCCTCCTCCTTATACAAAGTCACCGAACTTTCGATCAATTCCTTCTGTGAGCAACAAGACAACGGAGAAATAAAGCGGTTTTATTCGGAAGCAAATCTTAAGAAGCTGGAGACTAGCATTTACAGCGCCACTGATTACGAGTGTCTTCAGAAGTTTATGGACGCCAAGAAGGAGGACGCGCGACTGGAGGTGAACCTCGACTTTGTCGACGTCTTCCCTGAAGGCGAATTGGGTGACGAAGATGAGGTAGAGGAAGATGATGTCAAGTACCTTCGATTCGGTCGACGGTTCGACTGAAGACGTCAAGTTATAATAACATGGAGAATGCGCTCGCTTTTCTCCCACGGCATATCGCGTTGAAGATGTTTGAGATGGTCGAGTCTGTGGAGATGTGGGAGCCTTCGGAAGACACCTTGTCGCTTTTGGAGAGTCTTCCTCGGCTGAAGAAAGTCAGAGTGCGGACATCCTGGCTAGCGTTTAGCGGTTACCTCGTTGAGCTTCACCAGAGGATTTCCTGCAAGACCTGCTTTTCCAGTAGCGTTGAGGTCGTTGACTCTTGACGACTTGGCTTATAACGTCACTGAGCTTGTCAATTCTCTGAATTTGCTGAAGACGCAGTGCGCAGGTCTTGAGACTCTGAGCATCGCTTGGAACTGCAGTGAAACTTCGGAAGCACGGACTGTGGATATCGAGGAATCTCCCGGATTTTTAAGTAAGACACACGCATGTCCAGTGTTTATGCGTGTAACCGTCTGCAACCCCATTTTATGTATTTTGCAGATCTGCGGTCATTGATCTTCAAATGTGGCCTGAAAAAGATGGACGTCGAATCCTGCAGGGCTGTACTTCTGCGTGGATTCCAAGTGGAGACCCTCCGCCTGCATCACTTGCCCCTGCGTTTCAAATTGAAATCGGAAGATTATCTCAACCTTCCCGTGGTAAGCTCCATCAAAATGAATATGGCATGTGTGAATTACAACACATGGTGGTCGCCTTAAGTGACCTTCGTTTTCATTCTTCTCTTCCAGTTGACTGGGGGTTGTGTGAAGGACCTGTTGGAAGTTCCCTGTTGTTGGTATTGTGCAAAAGGGCCCGCAGACCAACGAAACTTTATTTCTTTGACTGTTTGTAATAAAGGGGATGATTTCGGTTGGTAGATTGGCCTGTTTCTCATTTACATGCGACAGAGTCCGTCCGTCTTTCAGTCACCTCATGTCGCAATAATGATTCCACACCATTATAAGTCTCCGTTCCTACGTCGTAGAAGAAGCGCATACGATGTTGGACGTTCTGAAGTCAATAGCAGCGGCGAACAAAAGGAAACGACTGGAGATGTACGGAAAGGAACGAGAGAGGAAATTCATTCGCAGAATTTCTTGTTTGCATTTTTTGATTTGTTTCCTATGAGTTCTCAGAGATTGAATGGCAGTCGACGAATAAACTGAAGCCGAGAAATGAATACGTCTGTGGAGCAAAATTACTTTGGAGTGGTTTCTTTTAGTCTTTCCTTTCGAAACGGTAGTCTACTCTTCCGACCAAATCAATCGAATTTTAATGCTATCTCCATCAAAATGTGCGCCAGTCTGAAATTACGTTCTGAAGATTTTGAATAGCAGTCGTCCAGTTTTTAGCCCAGCCAACAGAGATCTGTGAGAGTTTCGAAAACTTATGAGTCAGTTTGTTCCTTCCTATTGGATTGTTAGTCCAGCACTTAAATAATTTCTAGTTGCAGAAAACGACCATGAAGATTTCAACGAATATGATACGCAGAGTAATTTTGTTCCAACCAATTTATTGTGCATGCCCCCAATTAAGGTAGAAATGCAAAATGACAAATTATTCCTTCAGTTGGAATACTCAGAAATACATGAATTCCACGACACTAAACGTAGCTGATTTTAACCTCACTTTCTACGCTCACTGAAACTATTTCTGCAGTTGCGACGTCACTCATGGCTGCCGTCACTGAGTGTGTCGTATCTTCACGTACTGAAAAACGTTACAATACGTGCAGTACGTGGATGCTCCCGACTTGTTGGAAATCCCAACAAATTGGATGCGTCTAGTAACACAGTTCCCGTCTACCCACTTCCCACTCTTCGAGTGGAATTTTGGGCAGATTCAGTCTACAAGGTCGACACGCTCCAACCTGTTGAGTCGAAGCGAATCTTCTCCAGCAGACACGCCAAAGTGGAGTTGAGTGTTGAGTGTCTAGAGGAATTCGTCGCACCGCCGCCTGGATTGACGTCACTTTGCCTCACCGAAATGGACAGTTTGAGTGACTACCGCTTTCTTCCGGAGAAGGAGGAATTCTGGAGTCGCTTTGTTTCCTTCTGGAGACCCAAACTGGAGTGTTTGAAGGTTGACTTTCGAGTCGGGAGGAGAGGGAAGGACGCGGCCAGTGGCAGCGACAGTGGAGAATCCTCAGGGGGTAGCCGTCGCCTAGCCTTCGCTTAAGCTTAGGCGCTGTTGGTGTTGTGTTGACCAACGAAACTTTATTCCTTTGACTGTTTGTAATAAAGGGGGATGATTTGAGTTGGTAGATGGGTAGAAGTTTTTGCACAATTCACTCCAGATGCTTCAGCTGCCAGTCTCCCTTCGCCGTTAACTCACTTGGACATTCCAATCATTCCAGCCCCGTCTACAAAACGCTATTCGAGTGTCAGTTGACTCTGTTGAAGAGGCAGCATGAGCGTCGGAAAAGGAGACAACTGAACATCAGTCCAATTTGAAGTCACTGCATTTCTGTGCACAACTGCGAGACGAAAAAGAGAAGCTGCAGTTTTGATCGGATGATTATTGTCCATTTAAACTGCCCAAGCTGAAATTGCAAGATTTGAAGTTGTCCTTTAGCAACCCCTTTAGTGTGGTACGCACAACTTAAGTTTGTAACGGGAATGATTAAGTGAAAGGGAATGAGTGTGCTCAAAATCAAATACTAATGTTGACAGAATGTAACCGTTGTTGGAAATGCTGAAGTCGACCGCAGCGACGAACAGAAACAGAATGGGGACACGCCGAGAGGAACGAAAGAAGCAATAGAATCGCTAAATGTTTTGTTTTCTGTTAACATTAAATTACAAAACTGTCACAGTTTCGAGAACTTGAGTCTGATTGTTCCTGTCAATTGGATTTACTAGTAGTGCCGCACTTAAATATTTTTAGAAGTTGCAGAATATGACAATAAAGATTTCGACAAATATGATGCGCACAATAACTTTTTTCCAACTAATTTAAGTGCAAATGAGAAATGTGAATTTATTCCTTCGACAGCTTGAATACTCAGAAACGTATGAAAATATAAACAGAATTCCACAACATATGATCAAGCTGATTTTAACTTTCTACGCTAACTCAATCTACCATACCAGTACCATCCGCCAGGGCCGTAGAGTGTCCGCCACTGCCCTCCTCGTCCCTCCCGTTCCTCCCGTTCCTTCCAATTCTCATAGGCCAACGACTCCAACTTCTCCAGCAGAGGAAGGGCCTCCGGAGTCACCGACGTATTCGGAACCTCAATCGTAAGCAGCGTCTTCGCAGAAGTTCCTTCGCACAGATTCCTGAGTATCTCCACGTCCGCCTGTCACACACAAACGACGTCAACCAGGGAACAATTTCCATCAGTTTCAATTTCCAAAACTTACCACACGACAATTATTATTGGCCCGGGCGACATCGCACCAACAGTACAATTGTAGGAAGTTGAGCTTCAGACTCTGCCAATCAAAACCGCTCAAAACTGCAGTCCGAAGATTTCCAACCTCAGCCGCCAATCCAATTTCACCAGTGAAGCTCAGCATCCTCAATTCTAAAGAAAGAACACATTCGTTCAAACTTCACTCGTAAATTGACACCTTCCGTTCAATTAGATTTGAAATCTTACTGGGAAACGGAGGAGGCGGTGTTTCGAAATTTCCAATTTGTGTTGATGTTCCGTGTGCATACTTCCAATGTATCCTCAATGAGGTGAGTTCCGGACAACGACGTGATAGAGCGTGCAACAAACTCACAAGACCCTCCAGGTCACTGTTGTAGTTGTCCAAACCGAGCGAAGTCGGCGACTGAGGAAGGCGTTGCTGCGCAGGGAATCCAGAGGAGAACCCCAACACCTCCAGCGACGGAGGAAACTTTAGTTGGTCGAAGTCGACGGAGGAGTCTTCGGTGCAGACACGCCGCAGTGTTTCCAGCAACGGAAGACTCTCCATGAGGGACAACGTCTCTTCTGTGGGTGTCCAGCGTTCGATGGACTCGATCTTCGTGTAAAGTTGTCGACAGGCAGCGGGTGACAGCAGTTCAGTCATCAATTTGTCGAAATCATCCATGTCTGATATTTGAAGGCGAACCTTTGATCCGGAGGCCACGATTGACTCTGCAAACTTTCGAAGCACGTCGCGATAACGTTGATCTCTGGGTGTTTTAGGGTCAGCTGCGAGATCAATCAAAGTCGTGGACGACAAGTCGAAGGTCAACTGAAGTAGCTTGTCTTGCTTCTTGCGGTCAATGACCTTTGAGTAACCCAAGAAGTCGTCCTCGCAGGCAGGAGAAACGCTTAACGCAGTGAGGTTGCTGTTGTTCTCGAGTTGCGTGAAGAACTGATTTCTGAACGAGTCTCCGCGATGAATTCCTCTCATACGGAGTTCCCTGACCTTTTGGAAGAACGAAGGGGTCAACGAGTCCTTTTCCAGGAGGCCAAGGCTGCGACACAACTGAAGTCTGAGGAGATTCCGCGATTCCATCAGTTCCACTAGACGAGGGTTGAAAGGAAGTTGATTGTAGCGATGTGTGTTAAGTTTCAGAGTCTCCAATTTTAAGTTCCAAAAGGCGCAGAAACTATTCCACGTCGCTTTCGATATCCGCGGCACTTCCTCTTCCGACGACGCTTCTTCCTCTTCCAGCAACGCTTCTTCCTCCTTCAACGACTCTTCTTCCGGTTCGTGCAGAGCATCCACCTGAAGGGACAGCGCCGTAACTCCAAATGGGGGCGGCGACACCAGAAAACGGCTCACTGACCTTTCGTCGCAGTCAATTGCAACTTGCGCTCTTGCGAAGACAACGTCAGCTTGTCGTTTTGGGAGGTTGTCCACCCAGGACCTCGTGGTTGAGCAGACTTGTCGCAGGTTGAGGATCCTCTGGAGTCCCCCGTCCCCAGAGGAAACGAAGGAAAGCAAAAGGTTCTCCACGCCATCAGGAATCGTCAACAGCCTCAAGTACGAAACAGAACAACAAACAACTCTAAACTTTCGATCAGACGAGCACAACTGAAAATACTAAAATGGAAACTTACGGTGAAGGAGAGTCGTCCATTTCTGAAGGGGTGACGTCACTCATGGCTGTCCTAGAAGTTGCGATGTCACACCAACTTGACCTCTGCACACGAGAATCGCTTGCAGAATCAAAATCGACAGGATTCGAGTGGAAATTCGGGGAAAAAAATCAAGCTGAATTTCTGACTGTTGTTGTTGGTTTTAGTTGGTGAGTGGAGAGCACCTTCTCAAGTTTAGCGCGTAGCCCGGCGAACAGCGCAGAGGGGCAAAGTGGGACAGCTACCCGCGGTGTTCAAATTCTCCTCCTGCCCAAACAACATCAAACGAAATTTTAAGACAGCCGAAGCACGCACGAGTCCCACTGGAGCAGATTTACAACGTCGCTGTCAGTGGTCGGAGATTGAAGACACGATACCAACACTTTTGTTGACCTTTATTTGCATTTATTACACTTTTCGACTTTCTGACGACATTTCGCCAATAGTCGACGTTTCACACGCGACGGAATCTCCGAGTCTCTTTTGGTGACACTTGACGCACGAGAATCCAAGCCCAACAGGATTACAACGTTAGAGAGTGTTGGAAAAGTTTGATTGTCAATCGTAGGTCTGTCCAATCATCCGAATCGCTCACTCTGATTTTCAAAAGTACTTTCTGCTTGTTTTGTAGATTGTTGGCCGTTGTGTTTGATTAGAAGCGTTGGTGGAACCTTTAATTTTCGAAACTAATAGGAGGTGCAGGAGACAAAGAATGGAATCTGACAATTCAGCTCCGTAAGCACTGCCTCTCAATATCCGCTAGTGACTGTGTAAAATTTTGGTTGCAGGTTGTTGTCGCTGACGGGGGCAGCTGAGGACATTCTCCTCTCGGTCGTTTCCACGGGGGAAGGCGGCTTCCAATCTGTCCTCAATCTCCGGGAGGTTTGCTCCACCACGTAAATGTGGGTCGACACGCTCCAACCTGTTGAGTCTAACCGAATCTTCTCCAGCAGTCAAGCTAAAGTTGAGTTGAGTGTGGAGTAACTGGAGGAATTCCTCGCAGCGCCGCCTGGAGTGACGTCCCTTTGCCTCACGGAAACGGACAGTTTGAGCGACCACCGCTTTCCTCCGGAGAAGGAGGAATTTTGGAGTCGCTTTGTTTCATTCTGGAGATCCAAACTGGAGTGTTTGAAGGTCGACGTTCTCTTTCTTCCTCACAATTTGAAAGTCGGTCAGCTGCTTTCCTCGAAGTCGCTTCGATCTCTTCACTGTGAGACAATTAAACACAACGACGGAAAACCCACAGGATTTCTGGAAAGTCTTTTTGGCTTCGAAAAACTCCGCGTGGGACGTCTGGAAATCGGAAGTTCACAAAAGCGTGAATTCTACTCTCGACTGGCGACAAAAGAGAACCTGAAGAGTTTGACTCTGAAAATTGAGGACCAAGAAGACTTGGCTGGTGTTGTGAAACTCATCGAAAAGAAGACACGCCCTGAAGACTTCACGCTGTCGCTAAGAGTGGATGCAGTTAAACTGAATGAGAGTGGTGACGACGGTGGGCCTCAAGAGGATCGTTTGGAGATTTTGTACGTCAGACTGGCCACTGCAGTAGCGAACTCTTCCGCTTCAATTCGAATCTGGGGACTCCGTGCAGAAGAGCTCTTGGGAATTGTTTCTGAACGAGTTACCCAACAAACAGCCCTTCAGTTTTTTAAAAGCATCTTCGGAATGAGCTACAATTTCACAGTTCCCCCTTTGGTGTTTAGAGCAGCCGACTTTCCCAACTTGGAAACGTACACGTTGACATCTTCTGATGAGGATTTGTCGGAAGATTTTCAAGAGTATTTGATTGAATTGGAAGAAGGGTTTCCGCCGTGTCTACAGAAGCTGCGAGTGGTGGGCGGATTTCCCCCATACAGTCTGCCTTCCACGCTGACTCACGCGGATTTTCAGTTTTATTGGTGTACAGTCAACGAACTACTCGAGGACATATTTTCCTTGGCTGAGGAATGTCCGAGTCTCAAAAATCTGAAGCTGGGCTGGGATTGGTACGAAGTTCT
>JAQGAC010000710.1:0-20174 GCA_034696585.1 Isotomurus maculatus
ATGGCTGCATCTCGCGCAACAAAGTCTGGATTCGCTGCAGAAGCTCATGCTAAGGTATTTCAAAGTTCTTTGTCCTAGTTAAGAATATAATTTAGCATATTACTGCATATTAACTCAGCAAGCAAAGTGTTACTTTAATTTTCAAGAGTTTGGTGGGGTATTGTGATACAGCTTAAAAAATAGCTAACTGACACTTTACTTTCTTAAATTGTGTTTTAAAGAATGTTTAGTCTGTAATTGTGTTGTGTTGTTTCAGTGGTCGTGGGAAAGGTAATGATAGACACAAGTGAACTTTGACTTTAATGATGTCATGCATTAAATAAGGAAAGATGAGAGATAGCTAATACTGTATGAAACCAGTTTGAAGACACACTAGTAATAAGTAAAGGCTAAAGGCATTCTTCTTAATCTTTACATTTTTAATGGACCTCTCCAGGTTTGAGACGCTGAAGTATGCATAGGACATTCTGTCCGCCTAAAACTGACTCATTTTTTGCTTGAACAGAAACTTATTCCACTAATTTATTGTTCACTAAACGATTATACCTCTCTCTCTCTCTTTCATGTCCATAAAGGGCTGTTTGTTCTCTTGTAGGAGAAACTTTGAAGTGACATGAATAGGCAGAGGCTCGTATAAACAGAGTGACTAAAATTCATGAGCAACACAAGTGTATTGAGAAACTTGGACCTCACGGCTTTAAAAGACGAATGTTATTTTGCTCCGTGGGGATTGTGTGAAATGAAAAAAGGTTTTGCGGATTCCTGTGTTCAGTAGAAAGAATGAAGAATCGAGGGTGGTGGTAGAAAATCTCTCATTTAAAATTGCAGGAGTTGTTCAGTTGTATTTTTGTGTGGAACTGTAGAATGCCACCATTGTGACGTGAATTTCGACTACGTGTTCGTAATGTCGTAACAATACGGGAGTAGTTCTTTTGATGCCATTCGTTCCCACCTCAATGGGGCCAATGTGACCCATGGGGATGAGGGGAACGAATGGCATCAGTTTAAAGCGGAGCGTTTAAGCAGCGCGGCATAAGCAGGTGATCACTACTGAAGGTCATTTAATTAACTGGTCAACAATATTTTTATTTACATAATTATACAATTAATTAATAATTATGAAATAATAATTAATATTAATAAATAAATAAATGAATTGCCATCTGGTCAAGTTTTATGCGAGCTCCTTCTCCAGCACCAATCCGATGCATCACCGTTTAGTTTTATACGAGCTCCGTCACCACCACTAACAACCCTAGCAAAACATCAGGCATTATTTTTTCGTAGGAGGAAGGCCATTTCCATAGAGGATATAATCCCGGAAATGAGGTGGAAGCCTGCTCTGCCGTTGGCTTCTCCTCGGGGCAACTGGTCCTTCCAAACGAATGGGGCTCACCTCTGGGGTACTCTCCACCACCACCTCCGCCAGTTCAAATCTTCGGTCTCTTTGACCCACCAAACCTCCCATAGCACTTCCATCCTCACCACCATCGTCACTCGCACTTCCATCCTCCACCACCTCCCTCTGTTCAAAATCGTGGTTCTCTGGAACCACAAGACACCCAATAGCACTTCCATCCTCACCACCACCTCCAGCCGGCTCCACCATAGCGACGGTTGTTCTATCGGTGGTTGTGGAGTGTCCGTCCAAGGAAACATCCAATGCTCCAGTTCCTTCGACATCTCCTTCCAGTTGAGGTCGCTGGACGTCAAGGATCCCAGATCGATCCAACTCCCCAGTTTCACCTCTCATAAAAAGGGTGAAGTCCCTGACTACTCTTGCTGGGGATTGGTAGAGGATCTCTTCATCTTCATCTGTGAGACGATCCAGTGACGGCTCGGAAGAGACTATTGATCCCCCAAGATCTTCCTCTGTCAAACGCCGGTATCCTTGGAAGGAACGACGACGATGGCGAATGCAAAGACCCACAGCCACAGCAGTCGCTCCAGCAGCCACCAAGACACCTCCTGCCACGGCGATCCACAAACCTGATGGAAATAAAATTATGAGTATTCATTCATACATTAATGAATGATTCGAAGGATGGGGACAACTTACCCAACTGAGAGTCCTCCCACAGCCCAGTTGCACCGTTCAGGTGGTCAATTGAAGAGACCGAAACGGCAGCCTCTTCCGTCGTCCTGTCCACCGCTGCCGACGTTGAGTTGCGTGGCAACACAGTTGTGGATGAAGGTGGATTGTCCTGGCAACCGGACCAATCCACTGGCTTCACAAGCAGCCGAATTACCCGATGCGCCAGGCCCATCATCGACCCGACACATTTCTCCGCTCCTCCTTGGAGCTCTGCCCAGATGCACCCAGATGTTGTGCAGTTGAAGCACTTCAAAGTGCTAAGACAGGACGGCATCTGCAATTGATGAGAATAAAATGATGACAATGAATTATGTAAACATTCAAGGCGCAATGGAAAGCTTTTGATCAATCATCTTGGATTGATCAAGGCTTTCCGTTGCCCCTTAGATGCTTTAATAAGAAAACTATAATAATAAAAATTTCAAAACTTACCTTTCCACAAGAAAAACAACACACAGGAAGAAGAACAAAACACACACACCGCAGGGTTTGGCCGTCTTCGTTTGAATGAGAGCCAGGCAAACACAAACACAAATGGATTGAAGAGGCATCCAAAACCTGCACCTACACTAATGGAGGAAAAGCGCTGCAACTATGAAGGAACGATGCAACCAAAACCTGCATCTTCCTTCAAAGAAGGAACGTACAGGGAAGATGCACCTAAAACCTACGTCTTCCTCCAAAGATGAAAGATGCATAAGAGACCTGCACACACATACACTCAACGCTAGATATAGAACACCTGTAACTTGATTGGTGATTTGATGGAAAGGACAGCATTTATCTTAAAGCATTTATCTTAATTTATCAAAATTCCGTTCTTAGTTTAGGTTAGATTTTATTGCACTTAAGGTCAACAATTACATGCTCAGAGGTCAAAGGTCATCGAATTTGTAAACAGGAAACCCCGTCATGTGGAGTATCGTTAGAAAGGTATTAACCTCTAGATCATGAATCACCCGTACGTTAACCGCTGTGTCCAGGCCAAATTATGTGACCTCTGCAATTTTTGGAGTGAATAAAGATTTCACCCTATAGAATCCAACAGTCAATGACGGTTAATCAGTGACAATTTACAAATATCCTTAAATACTGGAACTCATTCCTTGTATTTGATTCAGCTGACTTCAAACACCTTTTTGATTTTGGCTTCTTGGACGTGCAATTAGAGCAAACTGACCAGATATATTGACTAGAAAACGAATTCACCTCTAGCCAAAATATCAAGCCAACCTGCTCTTTTCACATTTAGCTTTCTAAAACTCTGAACATCATTGACCTCCTTTTGGTCGTAGCGTGAAAAGGCAGGCGGAGGTCTAGTTCAGAGCTTTATAGTTTCGAATCCGTTACAGCGATTGTTGTTGAATTTTTTGTCCCGTCAGTTGTTGAATATTGACTCCTGAGTTCCAGAGCGTGTTTCCACAGGAATGACTTAAGGGTGTCCTTTTTCTTTAACAGTATCATTCCCATTATGGTGGCCATCAAGAGTATTTCAGTATAGTTCTTGATTACTGAAATGATATCACTGTGACTGTCACTGGAGCCTTCTATGTTGTCGCAGAATAAATCGTACCTACTAAACGTTCGTTGTATTTGTCTAGAGGTTATATTTTTGCATTGCTCAGGAGTGCAAATTCGGTCAACTATAATTCCAAATTTTGATACCAACACAGCCGACGTCTTGCAGACATATTCCGCTTGATGTAAAGGTTCGACTATCAACTTAACAAACACTTTTGTTCCATTAGACGTGCAGTCTCGGCACTCGTTTTCGATCTCCTGTACACTTCTGGCTCCTAATGCAACGGCAAATACCGCAAACGAGGCTAACAGTAACATGTTTCTTCAAGGGTTCATATACAACTGAGGATATTTACAATTTGTTTTGGCTTCTTGTGCAGCAGGATTGATTTGGATAATCGGGAACAAAACGTTTGCCGCAGAAATTCTTGTGAAATAAACGAACTATGTTGTCATTCAGACAAACGTTTTTTGTGTAACTGTCAGATATTTCTGCACTATTAATGTTTCTGCTTCGGAAGTACAAATAACGTAACGCGTGCTGTCCACAAACATCCGATTGATACGATTGAACCATTTTACGGTTTTCGTGCACTAACTTGAATGGAATGTTAAAACCATAGTGTGATGCCTGTCGCCCGTATGAATCGAAAAACTCCCCACAAATAGATGATGCACAGGCGTAAACATAAACTGCGCACCAATGCGTGCCTTTCTTGGATATTTCGTCAGTATTGATGATTAATGCAGCAGGTAGGCTTTGGCTGTTTAATAAATACATTTGGTCTTTCGCCAAAATTAGATTTTGCCTTACAGAGGTTCTTTTTGTAACCACTGGAAGGCAATGATTAAGTGCTGTTGTGTCCATCGTCACCTAGCCTATTGTGTCGAGTGTCACGTTTTGATTCTTGTCAATAGACATTATAGTTTGATACAGGGCCATTACCACACATGTAATGGTTTTAGTTAATGGCGACTTAAATTTTATTTCAATTTGAATCTGTCCCGGAGTCTGAGGAGTTAATGAGCCTTTTGATGGATGAAGGTCCAACACAACAAAAAAAGATCCATCCAAGAACGACTCCTTAGTAACGGTACTTCCCGTCTGTGGTGATGAGAGGGCGGTTTGCAGAGTACTGTAAGCGAGCAGTGAACGTTTGTTTGTAATATCTAGTTCTACTTCACGATATAATGTTGTTTCTCCGTCCGCGGAAACTTTTATATTCTGCAAGTCGAAGGGTTGAAATCTAAAACAACTTTGAGAATATTTTCCATTCATAGATGCACTGTCTATGAACGTGACAATTATGTAGCTTGGCAGGATATTTCGGAAAAGGTTTTGAGACAGTATTTGTTGTACACCATTCGTAATGTTGAAAGACCTCATCTCAAACGATTGCATTGGATAATAAAACTTTCCATTGCTGTTTAGTATCTTGTGATGGTACGCAACCACTTGAGAATTAACAATAAACTTTCTCGCGTGAAATGAACACTCTTCGAATTCTAAGATGTATGGGTTTTTGGTCGAATTTGTTGGTTCCGTGGGAATATCAAGGCAAAAGCTAGGATCCGATCGGCGCAATGTAATTTTCACGGTAACTTCTGGAGGTAATAGTCTTGTTACTTCAAAAACGCTTTCAGACAACTTCCCCATCAATTCAAACGTTTCACTTAGTTTTGAAATCTCAGCTCGTTTTGTAAATCCAGAGTTGGATGATGTAAAATCGTCTAATTTAGTATCTGGAACATATATTTGTGACGCTAGCTGTCCTGACTTGTAGGCTGCACTGTGCGTTAGGGTGTCCAAAATGTGACCTCTGTATGGAAATAAACTGATGCTTCTACTGACGACAGTAGAATTAATAGAAACTTCGCAGCTTTGAAATAAAGCCCTAAAAAAGTTGAATGTCGGGGCGACATTGTCAGTGCTGGATAGTTTCGTCCCATCTGATTTTAGTATCTTCAGACGGACATAAAGATATGCGGAGTCTAAGCTAAGATACAGATTATTAGTGCTAGGTAGGACAAACTCAATTGGGTTTCCTGGGTCTTTAATGCTGAAAATAGGATTATACGTATAATATTCTGAACTGATGACACTTATGTCTGTGTCTGGAATAGAGCCTAGGTCTAGATCTGAGTGAAACCCCACGCGACTTCCACGATAAGTCATTGTGCTTATTTCTTTTGTTTTTTTGTAGGTTGTTTTTTGGGTTTGGTTTTCTTGGCAGCGGGCTTTTTTGCCTTTTTATTTTGGGTTGTAGAAGCTTTACTAGCTTTTTGCCCTTTCCCACTTTGCTTATTTTTTGGCTTGTTTGTTTTCTTGGATTGGTAGGGGAAAGGAACGAAGTGATCTTCAAAATGTCCAGAAAAACCAGAACCACTTTGATTACGGTGTTTGTTTTCTAGCTTACAGATTCCGTTCTTGCAGGCAACTTTTCTCATAGTCGAATTCTCCGAAAATGAAGAACAGCCGTAGTCGGATAAGATGAACTTGACAGTGGATAAGAATCTTCCGTCTGCAACAAGATGCTTATATGATTCACTTGTGTGCTCGTCAGCGGTAGGTACTGTACTGAGCTAAAATTGACGTTTGCAAGCCCTGATATATCATTTTGGGGGACAATTCGCAAAACTTTCATTGATTTGGAGCCAACCCATTGTGGCTCTATTATGTTTGTCAAAATAAACACTTGGTTCCTTGGTTCCCATATTTTATCGGAGATAACTGATTTAGGTTTTGGCGGTTCTAAGCGCCGAAGGAATTCTTCGGGTAGGAAAACCGTGTTTCCTGTCCCTGAGAAGTAATGATTCGCGTCTATACCAAACAAACTATTAATATTGGGCGACAACTTCAATTGAACATTGTTTTGATATATGTTAAAAGTTATTCTTCTGAGATCCGCTGACTGCAAAACGCTTATCCTAAATCCATTCGTTTTAAAGGTGTCGGTCAACGTGTGGCACAGAGAGGTTAATGAAAACTCATGTGGTTCTGAAATGGAAACTTTTATTTCCTCCCACTCTAGAATTTCCAATCGGAAAGTCTTAAGCCCAGAAAGGCTATTATACGCTGAAATGTTTGCTAGATTCGGAGCCATGTATTCTCCAGGTTCAAAACTTGACCTGTCAAATCCAAGTGCGGATGCTAATTCTGGTGTAATAAGTAACTTCTTCACTGTACTAGTGTCTCGCCATGAGAGAAGTATAGTTAGATCACCCGCAATGTTTGTTGTTCGATAAAGGTCCAGCTCAACATGATTTTTCTTCATATCCGTATTAATTTTGTTCAGAAACAAGTCAAAGCTATTGTTATATTGAAACAAGAATGTTTGCCCTGTGTACTTGTACACAGAAACATTTTCTTGTCCGAGGGGAAAAAACTTCTCTTGAATTTCAACACTAGACTTTTCGGCAACGGTGTTTCCTTGTGTCGTTTGAATATCATCTGGAGGCACTTCAAACGAAATTGAGACTAAGCCTACTTCATAGAGACCGTCCGTGTATGTTATAGGCCTTGAAAGGCAGTTCGTGAACGCAAACGAGGTATTATCAGGAAACTCGTCAGCACAGTCGTCTGAAAAAATTGTCACGTAGAAGTTCGAGTATTCAATAGGGTCATTCATCGTTGTTGGTGTCACTTTCAACTTTAATAAGTTCTTCTTCGTAAAACTTTGCGTCTAGAATATTTTGATCTTTATCGATCAGGAGGTATTGGGGAACTGGTCGAAGATGCTTGATTTCATGTACCTTAAACGTCTCTTTGCTGAAATTGGCCTCGTAACCCTTTGAAAACGTTAATTTGTTGTTGGCAATTTTGACAAAGTCTCCCACTGAAAGCTTTGGCTCCTTTGAAGGGTTAACTATGTATTTATGGTACAAATTCTTGAAAACAATCCCTTCGTTACTTTTCTTAACATCTATTGGAGCCATTTTAATTGAGCGATTGTAACTAGAATTAATGTTTAGTACAATGTCCTTGAGAACTTTTACCCAATTTTTTTTTCCTGTATGTGTCATCCAACGTGCCACCTTTGTCTTTACCGTACGAACATACCTCTCGGACATGCTAGCTTTTAAAACAGAATGACTGGAGTAGAGACGTACTCCAATATTATCTAAGTACTTTTTAAACTCTTTTCCATAAAACTCTCTGCCTCTGTCCGTCATAACAAGTTCTGGTTTTCTTTTTGAACCTTTAATCACTGACACAAATCCAAGTTTTACAGTTTTTGCGGATTTATCTTTTATTGGAACACACCA
Source organism: Isotomurus maculatus (assembly GCA_034696585.1). Taxonomy (NCBI): domain Eukaryota; kingdom Metazoa; phylum Arthropoda; class Collembola; order Entomobryomorpha; family Isotomidae; genus Isotomurus; species Isotomurus maculatus. The sequence goes on from JAQGAC010000710.1 coordinate 7,883, forward strand.
AAGGAATTTAGAGAAGCAGTCAACAATTAGAAGTACATACTTATAACCACTATTTTGGCGAGAAAACTTTTGGTAATCGATCAAGTCAGACTGCCATAAGTAGTCTTTTGTAGCACAAATCACTGGCCTTCTCTGAAATTTCCTTTTAACTGGCCTATGAATATTATAACTGTACAAGTCACTCAATGTTTTATGTACAGCTTCTTTGTCTTTGTAACTTGAATTTACAAGGAATCCATATTTGGCAGAAAGTGCTCCTGTCTGACGGGGAGTCAAGTATCTCTTTTTAATATATTTTTCACTCATAGTTTAAGATTGATCCTATCTTCGAATCGTAACCAGAGCCTACGAGGAGATGTGCCGGCCCCAAACATGTTTTTTGGAAACTTAATGGTAGTATTCTTTACATCCTCGGATTCTTTGTTGCACTTGTCAGGTGCAAAGCTTGCGGGCAATGTTTCTTGCGGTACCACTGGAGTAGCGAGTACATCGCTGCTGATATAACTGGCTAAGTCTTCAGTAGAGATCGAATTTCCATTAAGAATGAAATCTCCAGCTTCTGTACACTTTACACTATTGCTATCTTTAAGTTCTTCCAAAACCTTAGAACAGTCATCCTTTAGAGCCTCGGGCAATAGTTTAATGATTTTGTCTTCAGGTAATGTGATGTCTTGTGGGTAGAATTTCTGCTTAAGTAAGCCCGTGCTGCTTATTTCGTTAAACAACTCATTCGGTATTACACGCATGAATTGAGCCATTTTATGTTTTGCTGTAGAGGTCGATCAACGATGCTTCAAAAACATGCAGCAAAAACAAACCAACTAGTTTTTGTAGAATTAGATTGTTTTTTTTAAGGAATAGCCTTAAAGCTTTTTCTTTGATAGAACGTCTCCTTGAAAAGAATTGGAAAAAGTTAGTGTACTTCCCCAAGAAGGTTTTTTGTGGTTTCGTTAATGGGAATTTTTTCACGTTAATAATACACTCTACAATAGCTTTAAGCTGTTCAACGGTGCACAATTCTAGCAGCTTCTTTCTTTCCTTAGACAGCGCAGATACAAAACTGTTCAAAAATTCTGAAAACTTTTCCGGACGTTCCATTTACGATGCTTACTTCTCAAAAGTCAAATATCAACTGAACAAATCCTTAACACAGTTCGTCATTTATCTTATTGAGCCCAATGTATTCAGTTAAATACGGGAAGAACGAAGGAGTTAAGGTGTAGGAAATCACACTTGCTACAAATATGTGCTAGGGACGAAGATTCTTGCATCTTTTGTGGGATAAATGAAGTTTCTGTATCTGAACATTTCTTCTTGTGTTGCAGAGTTGTCTATAAGTAGATACTGATACTTTGTTCTCTGGACTTCTTGTAGTGCACTACGAATAAATTTTGGATGTTCTGGAAGCATTTGACGGTTCAGTATATCAATGGAACTCATGTCTCGCTTTAGAGGGAAGAGAATGAGATAAGTGCAGTTGTTGCTTGCAGTTTTCAAGTTCTTTGGAAACAACGTTTGCCAACTACAAATTATGGTAACCTTTAAATGGTGGCTTAGACGAATAAAGTAGTCCGTGATCATTCGGTTCCCTTTAGATTCGTGCATTAGTAAAAAGTCGTCGAACACTAGAAGTATGTTGATTTTGTTGTCTTGAGGTATTTCAGGAATTTCAGTTGTAAACTCAACCTCTGGATTAAGGGACTCAAATTCGGTAAAGATTGATTGATGGCTCGAGTACACATAATATATTTTTTGGAACTGCTCCTTAAAGACCATATTCCGCTTCCGTATAATGTCTAATATGAGGAATGTCTTCCCACAGTTGGAGTTTGCTACAACTATAATCTTGGAAGGAACAGATAAACGGTAGTTAAACACAGGAAATTCTGCTAAAGTTTCCATTTTCCTATTTACGGAGCGTGAAGTGTCCGTAAGGGAGGCTGTCGAATGAATAACCATCGAAGTACCGACGGTCGTCTAATAAATAGAAATGTCCTCCTGACCATGCGTACGTTGCGCTTTCAGTGTGAAAAAACAACAACGACAGAAAAATCTCATGTGTCAGGTCATCTTTTAAACTGTTCGGTGTTCCTCCTGCCGATATTTTAGCTCGTTGTGTATGATTACAGTTACTACAAAATGGATTACTAGTCGAAAAACAAACGTCACAAAGCGTAGTATAAGAATACATTCTTGGTTTCAGACACACAACCTCTACAATATTTAGCTGTGATAATTTCCAGGCCCCAAGCTTATCCTTTATAGCATTGCTATACAGTTCATGCTCTTTTGGAAGTTTTGAGAAGTCCACTTGGGTTGAGAGTAACCTCATCTTCTCAATAAAATTGTTGTGTGGATCATAAATTTGTAAACGGAGGCTATCGGTCTCTCCTTGGAGAATTCGGACGTTATGATCAAAATGTTTGTTCAGAAAATCGACTTGCTTGAAAACCATTTCTTTGCTTTTCTCCAATATAATAAACGCGTTAATAATATTATATGCATGAAATTCTTGAGATTTGGAAAGATGAACCAAGCTCACATCATTCGTTAGCGGTGTTATGTCTTGAAAATTGTGTCTTGAAGCCAGGTATAAACACTCAGTTCTGCTACAGCACAATTTAATGTTAATGTGGTTCGCTGTGTTTGACAAGAATTTTCCACAGATGCTGCACATAATTATTTTCATAACCTTGCTCATCAGCTCATCTTCGTTTTCTTTTGCTTGTTTTCTTAACTCGGAAAAGTATTCCATTGCCGAACGCAGGTATCTTGAAGTCTTGAACCTCAATCCTTTTGTTATTTTTGTTATTACGACGCCCTTTGATTTAAAGTATTTGTATTGGCTGTGTGTGAGCAAATAATTATTTTTAGGAAGCAAGTCGGAGATCATTTTCGGGTACTTGATAGAATTCATTTGCTGCTGCAACTCGTCCATAAGAGATGCCTGAAAAGGCGAAAGTTCTTCATTCTGTACTACCCGTTTGGTGACGGCCAGGGGTAGCTGTTTCAAACTGTCATGAATTTCATCGGGGTAATGAAAGTCGCATTCAAGAATGTAACCGTAGCTTCCTTCGTCTGGCAGGCTATCTAGATCTATCAATGAGATATCTTCTTCATCCAACCATTGGTATTCTCCTTCGCATAAGGACAAACTTGCGACATATGGATAAGCCGAGTTTATATCTAATTCTATAATATGGCTTCTTGAAGCCACATCTCCATTAAACGATTTTAGCCTTTCACAATTGGATGAAGCATAGCGAACATTAGAAAACGTTAAACCTGCTCGTATATGAGGTTTTATCCACTCAATTATATCAGGATCCTTTATATATTCAAACGAAGCACCTGTATGTGCAAATGCTGCACTAAACGCAAAGGATGATATTGTGTTGTAATGGAGCGGGGAAATATTTAGCCTCTGGGTACAGAACATAACAAAGTGACGGACAGCATCTGCTAGATGCAAAACTTTACACTTTGCAAATACTTTTGCGTAATCCTCAATATTTTTTAGTTCAAGCTTTCTATAAACTTTGGCTGAATCGATGTATTTATTAATGAATTCTTTGGTTTGCAGTGATACGTTTCCAAATGTCTCTAAAGGAGTGAAAGTTCCCTTCTCTTTAGACTTGCTAAGCTCAAAAACTGACTGTGGAAATATCATATTGCACAATAGAACATGCGGATCTTTAATGTCCTTAAAACCTTGTAATGTACACATAAATACGGAAGACGGCGAATCCTTTTTCATTCTGAGTAGCAAAAAGTCTGTTATTTCGCTTAGTGTGAATCCTAACAATTCACTGGTGTCAAGAAATTTTATATTATCCAGCCACTGCATGGTTAATATACTGTTTGCAGATTTTGCTGTAATTTTCATTTCTTTCAACCAACATTCTTTCAAATTAGAGAGAATTAGCAAACCTTCCGATTCTACGATGCTGTGAGATAAAAATACGACACTTTTTTTAACGGCATTAAGATTACAAGACATGCATATCACTGAATAAAATTCTCCAGTATAATGGTGGTGGTTTAGCGCAGGTCTCCTGTCTCTTGTAAATGGTTGTTTGCAGACACGACATTTTGTTGCTCTATCCCTTAATCTTTTTAACGACGAGGTATATTTTAGAGGCATGTAACTTTTCCGAACCCTGTCTATTATTTCTACAGACTTTTGCGCGATCTTTTTTAAAAAATACTCCATTGCATTTGGGCCAAAATACGTTTCTTCGTAATCAATACTCCAGTTTGGGTCCAAAATAACTAAAAAATATCCCGCAATTTTTGATTTAAATTGTGGATTCGTGTAGGTTTTTTTTGTATCAAAATACTCTGCTCCAGCTGGTTCACAATCATATTCTTTCTCGTATGTCACTATAGTGAAAAATACTTTAAAAAAGACATCAAAATGTGCCGTTGCTGCGTCGTCATATTTAAAGTAATCTTCTTTTGGAAAGGAAAGAATTTTGACACCTTTTCTTTGGCACCGTTCAGCATGTGAATCATTGGAAGGTGCAACAGCTTGAAGACAGAAGCGACAAATGTTCATCTTATGATATCCGCTTTGCCCTAGAAATTTACCTAGTCTTGTTATTAGAACGTAGTGACCACGGAGGATGTCTTTCGTTGTTTCCTCAAGAAGAAGAAGATCTACGTTCTGCGTGGCATTAAAAACTTCGGAGACACGTGCGGGAATGATTTCAATACCAACGTATCGGTAAACATTAACACTGATCTTCGTTTGAATTTCAAACCGATCTATGTCAGAGAGAGGAACTGTCCCTTCGAATCCGGCAAAGTTGATCTCTTTTCGCATTAAAATGTTATCATAACTTAATGGATTTTCCCACAGCCGTATTAATCTTCTTTTTTGGTTCCTATCCATCTCTTCATAATGTAATGTCGGACAATCAGGCAGTTTTATATGATGACGATGCAATCCAGCCAAAATAGACAGCATGAAACATCGGTTGGTATGGGTCTTAATGTTGACTAACCCTTTTCGTGTAAGGCCTGGAGGTGTACGGATGAACGTCCCTCCAGATATTGTAGAATTTTCAGGAATTGATGGTAGAGTTTTTCGGTTCCTTTGGATTCTCGGCTGAAGTTTCATGATTCGCAATAATACCGAATCTATCCGTTTGAGCCTCCACCCGCTGCCGTCCATCTCGTAGAGCTCAAGTGTTATTTCCATATAATTTTTTTGAAACTGCATTGTACCCGAGATATTACTTTTATTATACACAGATCGAAATGGTGTGAGAAAGTCTCTTTTTAATTCGCGACTATCAGATATTTTTTCCAGCACTACCTTAAGTGTAATTGAAAATAAAATACCAGAGTGTAAGTCTATAAATGAGTTCATAATTGTTTCGCAATCCTTGTGGATTAAATGAAAAGCTTGTTCAATGTCTACTACTCCTGCTTCAAAATCCGACTCCAACACATACAGACTTCCTCTGTGTGCTACAAGTTTCACTCTAAACATCCCAAAGTTAATTGAATTTGCGTCCGAACCTGTACTAACGTTGCCTTGTCCTATCTGCTCACATCTGTGAAGGTTTAGATTATTATAATTCTTGGAACAGTATTTACATTCATGAAGAAGTTCCAGGTGGACCTCGAGCTGTTTCACTCTATTAAAAGATTCATTGCAGCCCTCATATTGACAGTGATAATTTCTTGAAGGAGGCTGATTCCGTCTCCACGATGAACTACTTGCCAAGTCTATGGATATACTCGGAACTGAGGGACGAACCAGCATGTTTTGCTGGATTTCTCTTTGTTGTGGTGTATTGGTTGCTTGAGTCATCTCTGGTAGCGTAACTGGCATGTGGACCCTCCTTTGTAAGCCAGAGGATGGCGCAAGCTCCATTTCTGTAATTTGAGAAATAGCTGAATCTACCCTGTCCTCGTACTGCAACTCTTCTGGCAAAATTAAGTTATTCATAGTTGTAGCACTTGAACACTTGTCTTTTTGTCTTTCTTCTTCGCAATTTCGAAACTTTTAACTCTAATGAGTAGGAGTATATACAAAAGTTGCAAAATCCTCTCGAGTTAGAGAACTTATGAATATCCTTGTAGTCACACACCACACAAACTTTAAATCCACATATTATGCATTCCCTGATATCAGTGTGGTCATGTCCTTGCATTTCTTAGAACTTCAAGATGACTCATCTGTACACAGTTTAGTAAAAACTCAGCTTCCATTAAAGTTATGTCATTTGGACAGTTCAGAAGTTTGCTGTAAAGCGCAGATGGTTTCTTCAAGTCTCTTTCAAATGTTTTTTCTAACTTACTGATGATTAATAGTTCATCTTTAAATTCCTCTACTTCGAAGCAGTTTTTGCAAATACTAGAGAACTGGAAAACTTCATAAACCGTATCAGAAAGACACTCCGCACAGAGGGATTTTGTGCACGTACCACAAAAGAACGATGTGTGAAAAACACAAGGGTCTCTCATTATTTCACTTATTGCAATCACAATTAGGGGGAATTGTTTTTAAAGCTAAACCTTTAAATAATTCACTAGTACTACCTACGTGCTCAGTGTTAAGCAAGTCCTCTAATTGGCCAACTGATAAGCCAATACGATTAATGCACTTGCCGAATGATTTTAAATAGTTCTCGTAGCTACACTGAGAACAAAGAAGTCCGCTGCACATGACTCTCCACATTTGCTTGCACATTTCACACTTATCCCTGCTAAAGCAGTTAGAGCACTTATCGTTTTTATCAGCCATCATTCACGCTTATTCGAAAAACAATGAGGAAATTAAAGATTTGAAATTTTCGAATCGTTTGTTTATTTCGTAAGTTAGTCGCTCGCATTTAATGTCCTTGTCCAGAATTGCTAATTTGTGTAAGCACTTCACTCTACTCAGACATACATAAGTAGCATTTAAAAAATACTCACGGTCACCCAAGTGAATTAGGCATGAGTCTAGAGTTAAGCTCTGTACACCATGGATAGTAGAGGCGTACCCTAATTTTAATGGAAACTGTCTGTACATAATACTCAATTTAGTCTCTGGGTCAAAGTAATTTTCCTTTATTGGACAAATCGGTATTACCCTCTTGCCTTGGATAACGTCGCAACCAGGGCCTGAATAATCCTCAAAGTTCACAAATATTGCTGTTGGTAGATCAAAATGAACCCGTTGTCTATTATTATATAACACAGCATAGACAACACCCCTGCTACCATTAACCAAATTGTTCCTCAGAGACAGATTCTTGGTTAGAACCACCTTGCAGCCAACCGACACGTAAATCGTCAAGTCGTCTGGTAAAGGCGAGTTACCCTTTTTACCTGCGGGTGGAATTCGAACGATTTCTGATGAACTGGCAATTATGCATCGAAGATTCCAGTCGTTTACTTGGGAATTCAGTGGAAAAATGGCTAAGCTTTCTCGGAATTCAATAGTTTCTGACGCGCTTAAATTACATAATCTTCTTTCCCTGAGGCTTTCAATGTCACTTTGTGTAACTTTCCTTTCTCGAATGTTTAAAAGTAGCTTCTGGAATCCTGCGTCATCAGCTTGTCGAAGGTTTTCCCTAAGTTGTACGAATTTAAATGTTCTGTAAAGCTTAGATGCTTCACGGGCAAAGTCGGGAAGGAATTCCGAGTTCTCGTAGAGAGAATAAGGAATCACACACGGCAATTGGTAGTGATCTCCAAAAAGTAAAACTGAAAGCCCACCAAAAGGCTTAATACTTTTCAAAGATTGCTGTAAACGTTTATTAATATAATTCAAGAACTGTAGGGACAGCAAACTTTGCTCGTCGATTAATAAATATTTCAAGTCTTTGCAATTTGCTCTAAACTGCTTGGATATTGGGGCTGTGGTCCAGTCCGAAAATGTCCCCTTCTTATGATAATTAAGACCTAAAAACGAATGCAAGGTTATTCCTCCACAAGTTTTTGCAGCTATTCCAGTATAAGCAACAACCTTGTGTTTTATGTTTTTGCCCTTCAAAAAGTCACAAATTCGTCTCAGTAGTACACTTTTACCGGAACCCGCAGGACTTAAGCAGGATAAAAGCACTTGCTTAGGAGATACGTCTCGTACACTACATTTCACTATTTCATATACTTCCTGCTGTGATTTTGTAAGAATAAAATTTCTATGAGTGTAACTAAACTCAAACGGACTGGAAATAGTAGCCTGCTTTTCCAGTGAAGATACGAATTGTTTATAATAAGCTTTAGATTTTTTAAGTAAATTCTGAGCTTCCGATTTATCAAATAAACTTTGCTCTACCAACTGCTCAATCGCCTGCTGCATAGCTAGTGCTTCTTGTTTCCGCATGCTTCATGCTTTTATAAACTTGAGTTGCCAACTTCACGTGGGAAAGGTCGTGAACGGCATTTCCCACGCCGCAAGAAGTATTAAGCATAAATGTATGAATCGCGTCATGGGCATTAACGTTACGTCTTTATGAGGAAAAATTCACGCGTATGAAGTCGTTAATGACACTTTCTCACGCAATTTTACCGTGAGAATATGAAGAATGTATTTTCACACGGTATTTAGAAGAACCAAATAAGCCATGAACGTTTTGAAGCGCACGAAACGTTTAGTGAACAGATTTTGAAGGTATATAAACAGCAGAAGCTAGAAATTGTTTAGTACTGCATAAGAGTTAAACTGATAACTGTCTAATTGTAACATGGTGAAAACTAAGAGGAAGCAGGAAGAAAGTGCCGTACTATCTCAGCACGGGCAACCGACGACCGACGACGATAAATTCCATAGTGAATGGGAAACATTCTTTACTGTGTGGGGTGGCGATAAAGAAAAAGGAACGACTGCAGGGAATTCAAGGAGGGCAAAGTTAGCGAAAATATCGACCCAGCATCTTAGAAACGAGACTGAGGATACTGTGGACTTTTCTCATTCCAGTGAAAACATCCCCTCATCTCTCAAAGAATGTGAAGACCTCTTAATAGAGTATAATGATGTAAGTCAATGTAGGAAATTGCTGTCGCCGTTATTTAAGTTATATTTGTAATTTTTTTATCTTCATAGAGTTCTGTAGATGCCGAAGTTTCACAATCATCTACACCAGAAGTAAACGCATCGAATTGTGAAATCGCACCCAGTCCTGTCTCCAAGCCAATTGAAAGCAGATATGAAAGGATTGAAATTGTGAAAAAGACAGAAGAAGAGAATTTTATTATTGTGCCTGAGTCTGCTCCAAACCAAGGAGAAAACCCGTATTGTAAAGAGTTTTATGAGACTGGTGCAATTGTCATCAATAAACTTCGCATCAAAAAGCAAAAGCCATCCGAATCTGGCTGGGCTATTTTTATTAAGAAGGAAAATACCGGTCGATACGGAACACAGGCTTTTAAACCGTCAATTTTCAAACTTTCTTTGTGGGAAAGCAAGGAACTGAGAACATTACTTCAAGATTTAAGTGACGAAATTGACAGGACAAGAAGAGAGTCTTTAGTCAAGGAAATTCCCAGGCTCGTTCATCCAAACTCCAGATGCACCGACATGCAGCTTGATGTATATTGGGACGAACATTTTACTGCTCGCCTTTCCAGTAACAATTTACAATTCCGGTGAGTAAGAGGTGTAATAAAATAATGCTACTAAAGAAAGGGGTTAGATTTTTATGACGAGTTTTATTACATTTCAGGCCTGTGAGGCATTTGGACGGGGCGTTGACTGTGAAGTTCTTTTCAAAAAGAAACTCCTCACTCTTCCCCTCAGGAGGAATCTCAATGTCATTGAGTGCAGATCTCCTTCCTTATTTTATTAAAGGTCTCTTCCATGTGGAAGAAGAAATCCAAACAATAGAGAGAGTGAAGTTTGGATTGAGGGATAAGTCTTTAGTATAAAATTCACACTACGAGTTTTATGGACATTTTTATAGATTTTTATCGCTCAATTTCTGTTCAAGTTCAGTATTGATTTTTTAACTCCGGAGCCTTTATTTTTCGGTAGCCCTTTCCAGTATAAATTCAATCCCGTGGGATGAATTTAGTTTAGTTGCTCCATGCCGAAGCTACCCAACACTCTTCTTTCCTACACTGTCAATTTATTTCAATATTAATTTTTTCGAAATGGGAGTAATGGAGCGCCCCAACTCTCCGCCGGCTGAGTTTGGCCTGGAAGATTTACTTTTGGATGAAGCGTATCGACCAGTTTGGTCTCCGCTTTCACACATGGCGGTGTTTGTAGGAGACATAAGTGACGACGAGGTCTGCACGTCAACTGTTGAATTCGCTTAGTTGAACTGTCTTTCAAACGACTCGAGTAGTGTTGCTTGTGAGTTGGAGTGGCCATTCCTTCCTATTGTGGATCCAAGCGAAACCTGGACATCGGAAATGGAAGAAGATGACAGTGAAAGTGTTATTGTTGTGGCACAATTTAGAGATGGTATTCCTATCATCTCACGGAGTGTTGCTTCTTCACCCACTCCATCAAGCTTCTCCGATGTTTCGGAGTACAGTGTGGAGGACAGTGGAGTGTATTCGTACAGTCCGATGTCCCCCCCAATTTCATCTATTCCATCGCCAGTTTTGTGTGGAGCCTGCAGACACGACTGCTGCGTGGAGACCTGTGCAACTTTCGCCACTCAGGTTGACAGCATGCGTCTAATAAGAAGCATACAAGAAGGAAGTCTCAACTTCGCTTCCAATCTCTGGCTCATCATGCGTAATCTGATGGATCAGATAAATGAGCTAAACTCTACTGTGGGACTGATTCAAAGATCACCGGAGATGACCTTCAGTCAGCTCCATGACGAACCACGTCTTTTCTTGCGGCTTTTTGCAAATGGAGTGGAGCCTTTTGCAGCCCGACATAATATTCGCCTTCCTAGTGGCTACACGGCCCCTGAGGTAATTATCCCCCGTGAGGAAGAGCCCCCAACCAACGAAGACGAGGATGAGACTTTTACCAAAGAAGATACAGAAGATTCACCCCCACCAGCTTGAATATGAGAGAGAAAGTGTCAAATTGTGGATTGAGTGTGCCCTTAGTGTTCAGCTCCATATTATTTATTTTAACTAACAAATTAGCCGTACATATCATAAGAAATAAGTAGGAGTTGTATTTATCGTTATCTAGTAAGACAAAGGGACTTGATTATAAGTAAGTTGCTCTCGCTAGTTGCCAGGAGATTTCCTATTCTTAATGCTGTTCATAGTGCAAGTTCTTTTTGAAGTTTTATTTTTAAGGTTTTATGATCATTTTAGTTCCTAGGATGTAATAATAATTAATATTCAACATTGATATGTAGCTCTTTTGCCAGGAGATATCTTTTTAGTGATAATGTTTCATAACATTTGTGTGATCAGTTTAGTTCCTCTAATGATATTGTTAAAATTAAAGTTCTGCCTAGATAACAGCTGCTAAATTAGCGAAAGACTTTAGGAAATAGACGCGAAAGAAAGAGGGAAATAATTTAAGAGTAAACAAATAATATAATTTTAGCACTATGATGTTGTTCGGTATAAATGTAATTAATAACATCGGATTTTTTAAATTAATAAACAGCAATTTGGAATAACATTGCAGTAAAAAACCAACAAACGTATTTTTGTAGTCTTTTTTATTTCAAATCAGCTTGATGATTTTTCTATGCTGATCGGCATCCAACGGGTTGAGAGACGCTGTACAAGGGTTATAGTTATAATGGTTTGCATGCATGTGATTGCAAGTTAGATTTGCATACGTGTACTTCTTCTGCTGGACAACTGAGGGTTGACAGCTCACACGCATCCCACGCATAAAGTGCGTGTAAATCTCCAACTTCATTCTCTTCTGATTATTTTTCTTAAGACAATAATCTCGCTCCTCACACTTCACTTCTACTCAAGAGAGAAGATACACAACTCTTATCAATTTTTACAAGCATAAGTTCGAGATTTGATCTACAATGCGTTGGGCGACTATCCTGGCCATTATTTTGGCACTTATCATAATCCATATTCCACCTGTCGGTGCTGTCATTTGTGACACTAATGTGGACTGTTCCACCTGCATTCAAAGTGGCTGTGCCTTCATACAGGATTGGGACGACCAATATCACTGTGTAGATGAGCAAGACTCATCAAGGGATATTATGAAGGTGCTGGATTCCTGTCCGGATAATTTGCAAGGTAATTGGGCTTTTTTATTGCCAACCAAAAGAAATTGTGAAATTAGCATGAGTTGACATATATTTGTGTTGTAATCCAGGGGAGTTCCGTGCAGTACAGGAAGAGCGTAGCTTCAACCCGAGACTCGCAGAGGAAGTGAATGATCCTCAGACCACAG